>OY776252.1:10964804-11275833 GCA_963675405.1 Cosmorhoe ocellata
AATAATACAGCCTGTAACTATAACAATTTACTGAATACAGCAAAGCGTAATTTCCGACTGACAAGTATTTATCTAATGTTTTCCGTTTTTCTCAATAAGACTAATTTAATCTATATTTTCATATACTTACCTTTGAAAAACAAGTAACTTAGTCAGATACCTGTATTTTACTTACAACCATGTTTATATAAAAAAATTGCTAAATAAAAAAAGTGCTTCATGAGCATAGAACAGAACCACTACATACCAAAAAACTGCCTTTATGTGTAAAGACGGTCACTTTGAATATGAAACAATGTCTTTTGGGTTAAACAATTATCTTTATATTTCAGTTCCATTCTACGCAGTAGCAGTGTACAATTACTACCATGGTATTCTAGACCATTCAGGGATAGCGTTCAAGGCGCAATGGTGGCAGCCATGGCAACCAGACGCGCAATTCCATGACCAGCACCACGAGTTCTTCCATTGCAACTTTGGATTTAACATGTCCCTTTGGGATAGGGTAAGTTGTGCTATACTTAGTATTAACATAGGTATTTCAAAAATAAAAAAACCGTTTGATTTTTGTAGCTGTTTTCTAAATACAGCTACAAAAATCAAACGGTTTTTTTATTTTTGAAATACCTATGTTAATACTGTCGTGGTCACGGGTAGACTGTGTCTGTGTCAGTCTACCCGTGACCACGACAGCGTGCAAATCTGTCGAAACGTCGGGAAAATAAAAGGTAATTTGAACGCGATAAATACCCGTCTAATACTAATAATAATGTGTTCAGATCGCGTAAGTTTAAAAGTAAACACAATGTTACCTCAAAAATAAATTCGACACGTGTTTCACATCTCCACGAAGCATCTTCAAAACTCGCACTGGTGTTGTTTCACTGAACGCCCAAATTAAAAAGAGAGAGAGCTAGTGAAAAATCTTTTGTTGCACGAACAGAACCTTTGTTCTTGTTAAAACAAACCTGGAATAGCAACTCGTCACGAACTTATGATTAAAATTCCTCAAGGCATTATCCCAGCTATCTATTTTCCGGACAAAGAATAAATATTTCAATCCGCCCTGGAATCTGCTGGCTCTTTGCCAGTTACGGTTATGACCTCCTTAAGCTCTCTACCCATCGGTGTGGATAAAGCAGAACTTATTTATTTATTTCCTGTCTTAACTATTTATATAAAAATCCTTTTCCTAACAATAACAAAAACAACTAAAAAAGATTTAGCGAATTTGGTTTAGCCATTCGCAAATCATCGTTCTCGTTCTAGCGTTATCAGAAAAAATAGGGGTTCATTTTTATAAAATAAATTATATAGATAGGTTTACAACATGAACACAAAATTATGAGAATTATACTGTGTAAAAGTTTTGATAGTGTTTACACACTTAATTTTGCTAACCTTCATCTTATATAAACATAAATAGATAGGTATTTTTGTAGATTATTGCAATTAGAAAATGGAGTTAAGTTTTCCAATTATTTTTAAGTAAGAACCTACAGAACTGACTTTTCTTTAAATTTTTCAGATACACGGCACCATGCGTAAGAAAAACCTTGTATACACTGAAGACACGTACCACGGCGAGGCGCCATCGCTTTTGACTGCTGAAGGCAAAAAACTCATCGAGAAAGATCCTGAGTTAAAAGAATCCTATGAAAAGACTGAAGATATTTCATCAAAAAACAAATATGTCATGTGAATTTTAGATACAAAAATTATGTCAACGTGTACATAAAAGATGTCTACATATTTAATAGTTCACTGAATATTTTTATACGACAATGGATGAATTGTAAAGATTATTCGGAGCATTTAGTATACAAAAAAAATGTCTATGCCTACATAGTGGGCGAATACTCTAAAGCAGGCCGCCAAAAATTATAAGTATAGTTTTTCTATGCCTACTACAGCCAAAGACCGTTATAAATAACGTTCGGTTGTTATTTGAATTTTGCACTAATTAAAAGTATTGATACAATGTTTTTTTTTTAATTTCCCTTTTTCCAGAACATGAAAAGTTTTTTTTATTAAACCTGCTTCGTCCCACTGTTGGGCAAAGATGAACAAAGGCAAATCACGCCAACCATCTCTATCCTTCGTTTTATTAAATAAAAGAAATATGCGTTCTATAAAGGGACTTTAATCTTCAATAAAAACCGTCCAAATACATTAATAATAGAGTTTTGAATTGTAAGAAAACGCTGCTACCTATTTACGACCCTATGTTAAAAGTAAGTACAAACTCATCTTCTTTGATTACCCTTCCCCAAAGGTTAAAACTTACATTATTAAACATTTTCTCCTAAAAACATTTGACTTTGAGAAACTTCAACAAAAGGCAGATCGAAACAATGCCGACATAACAAGGCTTCGAACCGTGGCTGCAAGTTCATTGAAGCGTACCTAACTAACCAAAATAATCTACTTAGCAAAATTTATGGTACTTGGAAAATGTATCTAATTCTAATAGTGCTTAATTTGTTTTTCGTGTAACACGGGCAACACTTCATTATCTGCATTCGGTACTTTTCTCAAACTACCTTCAAAGTTGTAAATGGCCATGGCGGGTGATATCTCACCGTACCTACGTCTCACCGGAGCTAAAGTTCTCTTTCCCACTCGATTTCACCAATCTAGGGCCTTACCACAAGCTCTTACAACCATAATGTTTCAGAAACGTCACATTTCACCCTTAAAGTAACATTACTTTTATATTGACGGCCTCTGTGGAGCAGCGGGCGAAGGTCCGCCTGAGACGCAGAAGGTTGCGGGTTCGATTCCTGCCGCGGGACAAATGTTTGCAATATTTGCAGATATTTGTCTCAGGTCTGGGTGTTTTCTATGTATTACATGTATGTATTTACAAAAAAAATGTATCTATGTAGTCTATCAGTCATGTAGTTACCATAATACAAGCTCTGCTTAGTTTGGGGCTACATGATGCTGTGTGCTAGTGTCCAGCATTATTTATTTATATATTGCCCAAAAAGCTTGTCGCTTGTTGTTTAGAAGCCAGTTTCACCTTCAAGCTCGATCCTCCTCTTTACAGTGATACCGTTGTTTTGCGCGTATCTGTAGTGGTCGACAACGAAACTCGTATAGCGGTTTCGCGGCGGGGAGGTGTGCTTGTTTTCATGTTCTGCAAACAATGAATTCAACCCCAAATCACCCACTAATGCATTAATAACGAGTGAATTTGATAATAACTCACGCTTGGCGAAAATTCCGCCGCTTCACGGCTGCCATTTATCACCCTCGTGAGGCAGAAAAATTGCTGTGGCCTTTAGGGCCGAGATGCTTTGCACACGATACTGCAAGAGACGTTGCGAGCCGTCTTCTTATCATGTTAATAGTTCTTTCGATCTAGTGTGGTAGGTGGATTAAAGTGCGCTATATTCTCCTTTCGTGAAATTTACATAGATATAATGACATGCCGGTGCACCAATAAATTCAGACTCACGACTAAAGGATCGAAAAGCCATACACCACCAGTGCTAGCAAGCAAGCCTGAGGATGGTAAGTAGTATTATAACTTACTTTTTATTTATGATTTTCAATCAAATTTACCATAAAAAAGCCATATTATCCTGGTTAGTCTTATTTTTATTTTATTATTATATAAAGACTTAAGTTTCCACTTATCTTCGAGTACATGTGAGACACAGGTGATTGCATGCGTTTTTTTTTTTGACTATGCCTTGAATTTCCCCAAGTTCTTTTCACCGTATGCTGTTTTTTTAAGAGAATTATGAGAGCAGATGAATTTGACTATAAACGGCATACCATAGTTGTGTGCAAAAACCTTAAGGGACCAAGTGAAAATAATGTGGGAACTAGGCCAGGCCGGTTGATTTATATACGCCGTGTCTCAGTGCTTTAATTAAACATCAATAAAGGTTTTTGTAACTTTAGCATGACGAAGTCAGGAGGTCAAGATCCATTTTTCATTGGCGTTTACGCCAGCGGAAAGATCACATTGTATTGAAATGACATTAGCATTCACGTGACATCTGTACTTAAAAATTTGTGCGCGCGAGTTGACGACAGAAAAAGTAGGTAAAATCGGAAAGTGCCAACTCGCGCGCACTCGCGAGATTCACGCTCGCCAGTTGACGAATAAGTCTCGATAATGATATATAATTTTCCAAACGTTTCATTTTTCCGATAATAGGACATTCTAGGTAACAGAGATATCGCTACCCTAACTACCATCCAAATAATACAAATGATATCTTGTAGTTTTAGTCAAGATTGCTTAAAAAGATAGGTAGGTAATATTAGGGTATTTTTTTTAAGATGTAAAGTGATTTTAAATTGTTTTCGTTCGGTCCGTATCAGAAGGACAATCTTGTGGGATTTTTTTTATAATAATAAAGTTGTAAGGTTGTAAGTTTAGAGTTTAAAGTATATTTTCTTATATTAGCCCAATATTTGCATAGGCTATCAAGTGTTAAAAATTTCCAATGGAAAAAAAGATGTAAGGGCGTGACATTTCTAATTTATAATAATTTTTTTCAATTACTTTCATACATTTTCTATTATTTTCTTCGTCTTCTTCTTTTTTACAAAACTGTCCAAATGTCACTTCGCTAAACTCCTCTGGCTTGTCTTGACATGAAGTTGATTGAACGTCGCCTATCAGTTTGAATCGACTATGCCCTACATCGTATGCCACGCTTATAAGTCGATGACGTCATACCGCAAAACCCTTTATAAACTCTTGATATTGGATTTTAACGTAAAAAAGAGAACAATCCAAACAACAAAAATAATTTACAATGCAAATGGAACGGTTTTGTATTAAAATTACAGTCCTCGGGCGCTGTAGCAGTACAGTGTAGCAGTACCTACGCAATGAACAAAGAGATTTTAAAAGGTCCAAAAGCCTTATTATATACTAGCTGTTACCCGCCACTTTGACCCCAAAAATCCATCAATATAACATATTATTTACCTTGGGTTACATAATTGGAAATTGAAATGAGGGAAATTGAAGATTACATAATTATGTTGTGCCGTTCTAAATATACATTTTTGGTTCTAGGATAATCCCGGTTTCATACTATGTTTTCCCACACCATGTTGATCATTGCGCAGATACATTTGATCAGGTGCCTCACTACAAGCTTTTCGGGCAATTTCAAAGTAATATAACTTTAATATTTACCATGAGCTATAAAATTATATTAAAGTTTTGTATTTCAAGTTTGAAATGTGATGTCTCTGAAACATGATAGTTTGTAAGAGTTTCTGGTAAGGCTAGGTCTTTTAAAGTATCATCATCATTGCAAAAAAAATCGCATTAAAAGTATCAGGTGAGCATAACCTACCAGATAATGACATTTGAAGCATCCAAAATGTGCTACAAAAACTGCCACTCACTGTATCAACTCTTCCAAAATGGCGGAATCATCACAAAAGCCTGGTGAATGGTAATTGACAGTTGGAAACGAATCCTGCGAATGAGTGAATGAGCGGTGGGTAAATTCAAATCAGGATTTTTGACGAGAGTTTCTGTGTAAATTTTATTTGTTCTGGCATTTTGACAACTCATTTTATATTCAGTAATGTATGTGATACGTTAAACGTGGCGTGGTGGTACCTTGTAAGATTAATTGCAGGTTCTGAGTTGGACACAAAACAATATTAAGTAGTGTTCATTGCAAAAATATAAATAAACCCATTCTGAAAGTAACTGAAAATAGCTTTTTAGAGCCGCTAAATTGTATTTTTTTTTACTTCGTTTCGGTTTAAAGACACAAGCGTGTCTTTTTACCCGACTGCGAAGTGAAGAAGGGGAGTAATGTGTATGGGGTGTTTGTATGTATGCAAGTTTCTTTGGCTGTTGCTGTAGCCCTAACGGCTGAACGGATTTTGACCAATATAGTGTCGTTGGTTTTGTCTGGATCACAAGAGTGACAAAGGATATACAAAATGTCAAAAAAAAAAATGGCGGCTGTAAAAATCGGTTTTCAGTTACGTTCAGTCGGTTTTTTTATTTTTTGCAATATACTATTACTTTACTCTGAGTAAATTTCCGTAAAATTTATTGAATTTGGTAGCCTTTGCAAAACCCCGAAATTCATCCATCAAAAAGCGTGAAAGTCAACAATAATAAAATGTCTGCCTCTCTCATAATTAAGGAATCAAAAACGAATTGGGAAGGATCAAATTTTCCTTTAACTTTTTATTGAATTTATTTTTCTTCCGACTCATCAGTCGTGGAGCTCCCGGACCCCTATTAGTTATAATTTAATTAAATTAGACTCTATCTACCCTTTTTGAGGTCCTACTAATATTATAAATGTGAAAGTTTGTGAGGATGTATAGATGTATGGACGTTTGTTATTTCACGCTGAAACGACTGAACAGATTTATATGAATCTTGAAATACTCGTATTTTGTGACCTGGAATAACGCAAAGGGTCATCCCGAAAAAATGTACGGTGGGTTAAATGTTTTTTCATGTGCTTTGCAGGCGAAGCCGCGGGCGGAAGCTACGAGTACTTCATATTTTCGGGTATCGTCATAATTTTGAACTGACTTTTTGCCCGCGACTTTGTCTGTTCACTTCATAAATGAAATGAGTGTAATAGATAAATATATATATATATGATTAAAATATGAAATAATACCAAATTATTAAATAACATTAATTTATTGACATCTAATTGGGTCTATGCTACAAATACTTTTTAACATTAACGTAAAATATTCAAGACCACACATTATCTAATCCACTAAGTTATCGAAATTATTTAATATAAAATCATATCACAAAAAGAAATCATAAAATAAGATCCAAATTAATTTAATGAAATAAAATGATAAACCGTATCTTATTATGATCTTTAAACCAACAATAGCCAGCGATACACTACAAATAATATTATATATAATACATTAACTATATAATTTTACTTAGCTCGTTATTCCGTAGTGTTGGAGCTCTGCTCGGTTTGAAAGTTGAAGACAGAATGATGTCGCTTACCAAGCGGCAGGGCCTTTTATACCAAGACGTAAACAAGTGACGTCACAATCGCCTGTTGGGGCATTTGTTTTATAAAAATGAAAACTAGAGCTTTTTGAACCGGGATTTTTGCTAATATGTTTGTAAAAAGCTTTACTGATCACTTCTACAAAACAATTAATACATAATATGTGTTATTTACATAGTTATTTACTGATATTCTAAAATCATGTAATAAACCTCTTATATTTTACTAAATTCCTTCTATTTAGACAGAAACTACATCGAAACATCATCATCATCATCACAGAAGTCACATACACATATTTATTTTTGTTATTTGGAGTATATTATTTGAAATAATCTATCAAGTGCTTCTCAATAACTAACCTACACAATTTCAACTAAGTAATATTTAATTAATCTATTAACTATCAGATTACTATTGGTACAAGCTTTGCTTACTTTGGGACTAGATGCCGTTGTTTGAACAGTCCACCAATATTATATAATGTAGATGTTTTTCTTTCGATTCAACCTATAATTAGTTAAAATTTAAAACCTATTTGTTAAAATTGCTAAAATTTTAAAACAAAATTTAGTAAAAAAAAAAATAGATTTAAATAATAGGTAGGTACTTATGATGTAGAAAATTACCTACAAACTAACATGAAAATTATAAAACTTCTCGTAACTGTCAGTCTAGATGTTAAAGATATTATACATACAGGGTTATAGGTATCTAATCAATAACCTCTTAAAGGCGACTTGGGTAAATCAAGACTAACAACTTTTGTTCTATGACTTTTGCCAAAACATAATAGATCTCAAGTTTTAATTTTTTTTAGTTTTTGTGAGAATTTCTACCAATTGTTAGCTCTATGTCTCGTAAATACCTACCTATGTTTCATTTATTCGATTCTGACGTATGCGCAGTCAGCTGAGTCACGCTGAGTGCTACGACTTTTACGCAATCGCTCGGCCGAGTGTGCTACACACACAGCATGTACCGACTTGTCTTAATCTGTGACCGCCTAGAAAGAGCTAAGAAGATTAGAACTGGAAATTTGCCTATTTATTTTTTTGTATGGAAAAAAAATCATTGAATTAGAAAAAAACGTAGAACAAAAGTTATTAGTCTTGATTTACCCAAGTCGCCTTTTCAAGGTTATTGATTAGATACCTATAACCCTGTATTATACATATCTTTAACATCTAGACTGACAGTTACTCTCAATTACATTATTATTATTATTATTCGATATTATTGTTGATAACAATTTCCATCCGATTATCAGCTTTATCGAACTTTACAAACATTTCAAAATGGTGAACTTTATAACAGAAGTTGTTTATTTATTAACGGTACAATAAATACTCAGTTTATATCACAATAAGACTCGCTTTGATCTCTCGTTATTTCTAAGTTAATGCGCATAGCACTAGTATGTTATACTGGCCTAGTTTTATTTATTGTAAAATTAATAAAAAATATTTATATCACGACTGTAATCCCCGGGCTCGGTAGATATCTTCTCAGATCTCTAGTTACTTAGATCTTTGAGGATATCTAAAAAGGGTAGTCAGAGACACGTCCATACATGACATTTAGTACATGCCCACATTTTGCACAGTAGTTAGTATTTCGTAGGTATGTGACGGGTTGCAAGCCCATCGCCGTTCATAAGAGTACTAACCTATGACACACACCTTCGAATTTTTCTCATTGGTGCACGACTAGGTTTGAATCCACGATGTTAGGAAAGGAAGACAGAGTTACAAGCAAGAACGAAAGAAAAAGGAAAGACAGAAAGCAATTAATATTTTATTTCACATTTGACACACAATAGTGCATAATAAACTTAAAACAGAACCGGAAAGAGATAAATAAATTTTAGGTACTAATTTTATTTATTTATTTAATTAGAACGGTTACAAAGAAACCACTTACACTAACTAATAAAAATTAAAGTACATAATTACACTACAAAATACATTCTGAATACAGTAAATCAATAACAAATTCAAATAAAAACATAATTATAATTATATAATAGCAATAAAAAATCAGTTTAAATACTATAATACTAGTTGTGATTGGATCTATGATAATACCTACAATTTAAAATAATATTATAATAATGTCAAAGTTAATTATATCATCCATCTATCTCACAAAATCTCATGCATTCACTAATGAAGTCCTTCCATTCTACTAAGATACTATGAGGTTGTACATAGAAATGCTACCACTAGATTACCATAACCACTACCATAAGCAATTGGCTGCGACAACAGCGCAGAGGTTAAGCAATTACTCGCAAGATGTCAAAAAATTGTTATTACAGAAGCCATTGTTTGCCTGTCACCTACCAAGAATTCAATGTTTGATACATCGATTTTATGACAGAGAGCGAGCTCTTGTTCGATTGCTATTGCACTGCCAGGAGGGCGATTATGGATCTTTGCTTACAATCAATGTCAATACGTTTTCATTGTAATCAAGTAATTTGGTATGACATAAGAGTGTTTATTCAATAAATTTGAGCCAGTTTTGACAAATGTTGATTGTATCAGAGTTCCGTAATCGCACTACAGGTTAACATGGCTGTATAAAAGAACAAATTGAAGATATCAATGATAGTTTTGTATTCATCAATTTAATTTTACACAACTTTATATTTACGTATTGGTGTGAGTATTGGGCCACCAAGGAAACGGACGAGAAAAGAGTGCATGCAGTGGAGATGAGAATGTTGAGATGGATGTGTGGAGTGACAAGGATGGATAAAATTGTCAGGTAATGGTGGAACAAAACAACTTTAACAGACGATTAAAAGGCTAACAAGCTGTTAGTTTAATTAACATAGCGTAGTGAAACTAGCCCACCTACTATAATAAAACTAAAACAAACTATAATTTTATAATATTAGATTTTTTTCATGGTGTCGAATCAAGTGTTTAAATGTTTGTTAAAGACTCGCTAATGATTTCATGCCGTTAGAAACTGGTGCTAACGGTAAAATCAAAGGGAAATCTTTTCGCCGATCGGACTAAAAGAGAATTAAAAGAAAATGTGTATCGGAGTATTTGTTTGAACTCGTTTGAATTTCCTTCTTGGAAATAATTTCACATCTTTTTTTTGTGCGTTTAAGAATATTACATTTTCTCATTTCGATATGGATTTGCTTTTTTCTGATTCAGCTTTGTTGCCCTTTCACATGGAAATATTAAGTAGGTATTATTATTATATACGCACACAACGTTTTGATGTAACTTTTTGGAAACTCATCGAATATAATGTTTCAGTTTATTTTGAATATTTTTGGAAAATGTTTAACTTAACTGTTTCTGTCTTATTATAATGTAATATGCTGTTTATGTACGAGGCTTGATCAATTTTGGAGCCAAATAATTTCTTCTTCTCTTCTTCTTTCCCTTTTCCCACGCTATGTGGGGTCGGCACAACACGTTTTCTTCTTTCATTTCCCTCTATCATCCGTCCTCTATCATATCCAGTACTGAAGTAAAATAAATTATTTACAAAAATCAAAAGAGGTACAGTACTAAAAAATACGATCGATTTTTACACGTGCGATATAAATGAGCGATTAAACGATTAAATTCTTACACAATAAAGTATACTATGGATGTAATATTGTCAGGCCATAACAAGGGCTTTTAGAAGGCCGATTTCACCAAAGTTCACAGTAATACAAACTTAAAAGACCACACTTGAGACGAGAACGATAAAGTTTTTCAAAAACTCCTCTACCTCTATTTACGTTCTCAAACTTTACATGTACTGAATGAAACTGGGCGAGTGAAATAAGAATTGTTTGTTCCGAGAATTGAAAGGAATCGTTCATTGCAATTCCGTCTGTTTGCAGTAGGTTATAGGTTCAATTTTGAACGTCCGCTGGTGATGCAGTGGGCACCCTGCCCCCAAACTTTGAGTGTAATCACTTCACAGTGAAACTCTACGTCACAGCTAACAATATAATGATATTATATTATATACTAGCTTCCGCCCACAGCTTCACCCGCGTGGGGGTAGAATTAATCAAAATCCTTTTTTAGCGGATGCCCACGTCATAACATCTACCTGCATGCCAAATTTCAGCCCGATCCGTCCAGTGTGGTTTGGGCTGTGCGTTGATAGATCACTAAGTCAGTCAGTCAGTCACTTTGGAGTTATAATTATATTTATAGATACTAGCTTCCGCTCACGGCTTCGTCCACGCGGTACCTTGATAAATCTATCCCACGAGAGCCGTATATTTTTCCGATATAAAAAGTGCTATTACACTATTATCTATATCTGTGCCAAATTTCATCCAGATCCGTTCATCCGTTTCAGCGTGAAAGAGAAACAAACAAACATCTATACATTCTTACAAACTTTCGCGTTTATAATATTAGTAGGAAACATTACGACTGACTTCACAGCTCAGTTGATAGCTCTGCCTTCCGAGGTTGTGGGTTCGATCTCCACCCAAACATATATTATGTATTTATTATTGTGTCTGAGGGGTTTTATTATGTATTATATGTATTTATCAAAAAAAAACATTATTATATAGTTATTCTATCAGTTATCTGGTTATCTTGTACAAGCTTTGACAGCATTGTGTGAAATGTCCAACAATATTTATAATATACCAGCTTCCGCTCGCGGCGTCGCCCGCGAAGTACCTACATAAAATATAGCCTATGTTCATCCTGAAAGTATATTCTACACATTGGTGAAAGAATTTTTCAAATCGGATCAGTGGTTTCGGAGCCTATTCGTTTCAAACAAACAAGCAAACAAACAATCAAAGTTTTCCTCTTTATAATATTAGTAATATATATTTTTATTTAAATATTGTTCCCATTATGTTTTGAGTAGGTTATTTTTCTCAAATACAAGTATAATTAGATGATTGGTTTTTGTTTTCGTTACCTGCTTCGATGTTTTTGTATGTTTCTTTAAAAAATATAAATTGCAATAAAGATTTTATTTTGCAATCTGAATAATCCATTTCAAAGCCCGTCTACAGATTGAATAAATTGAAAAAATCGTTAATAACAAATAAACTAGTTCAATAGACTTGTGAAAAACCAATAAACTGAAACAGCATAGAAACAAGTTGAGTTTTTTGTATAAAATCTGTTGAATAGGCGAGTTATTTGCGGGAAATTGCAGAGTGGTAGGAGATGTACGAAACATGAGGATGTGGCAATACCTTGATATGTTACCGCTTGATAAATTACATTGAAATTGAACTACACGATACTCAAGGATATAATTGATAAATCAACTGGAGCTAAAACACGAATTCGTTAGAAAACCTTGGTTAAAAATCATGACAAAAACACCTCTGAAAATTCAGAAATTCCCTAATTTATCCAGAACAGTAAGGTATTTTAAATTTCTATTTCACATGAATGTAAATCAGTTAATTTGAAACAAATCAACCCAGCCCTTTTTTTTGAATAAGCTATTTACTTGAACATTTTTATGTTTTTTATAAATTGTCGCTTACGTTATATGATTCAGAGCAGCCATATTATCATGTCGCACTCCACTTACTTGTCATTTGGGTATTTCGCTTCGTGCTATGTCTGATTCCGCGGAGATCCGCGTTGCTATACGGACCTTTGTCACTTTTTTTGTAACTTTTACGTAAGGAATAGTGTGACGAGTATTCTGGGCCTTAACGTGCCTCAACGCGACACCGTGGAAATCTACGACGTCCATCGTAAAAACCGTCTAGACTTTGAGTTTTTACGATAGATGGTGTAAATTTTCACGACACGATATATCGTACTAGCTTCCGCCCGCGGCTTCGCCCGCTTTATACCTTGAAAAACAAAAACACATATCCAACGGGAACCATTCATTTTTCCGGGATAAAAAGTAGCCTAAGTGTTATTCCAGACCATAATCTATATCTGTGTTAAATTTCATTCAGATCCGTTCAGCCGTTTTAGCGTGAAAGAGTAACAAACATACATCCATCCATCCATCCATACATTCTTAAAAACTTTCACGTTTATAATATTAGTAGGATAATTAAATGATGTAGTGTGGTACGATATAAATCCGTTGTTATGTCTATGTGATTTTACCCCTAGGCGTGATTAGTGTAGGTTCTTTCCCGCTACGAGTAATAGTGTCAAAATCAAAATCAAAATATATTTATTCAATTCAATCCCAGGGATTGTTTTGAGTCTTAAACGTGTGACGACGTGATGAAGGTCGTTTTTAAATAAACTTAATACAACTATTTTTAAAAGTTTTATATACTTACTTTAAGCAACCACCCATAAATTTTCTTAATTCCTGGTTGGTAACTGCATAATCAAACGCTTGAAACGAGGAAAATAAAGTAAACTGAATAAACTAGCATTTAAATTTACTGATATTAATACAAAAATCCAAATATTTGACTAAAAATAACAGATAATAACTTGCAGCTTGTAAAACTAATGTAAATTTTGTAATTCAAAATTCAACGACTTCCCTATTTATAAAAATCTGTCCAGCTATTTTAGCTACATTGACAGCAAGGAACTCCAAAGGCCTCCTTTTTCTTTTTCATTACTCAAAAAACTTACACACTTACATACATATAACATACACATATTATGCAACTCCAAACACATTAACTATCCATATTCACAGTCGCGTAAAAATAATGCTATACATAGCAATAATAATGAATTAATTTACGAGTCTAAGTTGTCTGATTTCCCTACCCAATTATTAGTCCAAAGCCAAACATCACAGCCTTAACTTTGAATACCGTAGATAGCAAAATGAAATCCCTAAGTAATTTAAGGTCGATCAAGGCGACCATTTCAGTAATTTCGCCGTGTAAAAGCCTCCAGTTATCGCTCATTAGGGCCCGTATTGCCGGGGCCCACTTCATTATTGTCAGCCCCTATTATTCCGTGAAATAGTACGAGCCTTATGTATTTTACAGTTTCCTGGGAGCGTAATTTCTTATTTGTGCCGCCTACAACCGTAATTAGTAGTGATTTGCGATTCTGTGTTTCCGTGCATTGTTAGTTGGGATACTGTTAGATGTTACTGTTCGGTCCTGCATTTTTTTTAAGCAAAACTACCATGTCTTTACTGGAAAAAAGTGTCGGCCGTCTGCAGACAAGATGAGTCGACGACATAGTTAAATGTGCAGGTCGTACATGGGCGAGGTTGTCGCAAAATAGAGGCGAATGGCAAAAGCGAAGAGAGGCCTATGCAAAGCAGTGAGATGAGAAGGGCTGATAATGATGATGATAAAAACTACTGTGCTCTCAACGGTGATGGAAAACATGAAGTTGGTAACTTCAAAAACCTAAATGTATGATGGCCCTAGTCATTCCAGGCCGTGTACTTTCGTCACCGCGATCTAGGATTTGGACTTCTATACTAGCGCCATCTAGTGACGCGAGCGCATAACACTTTGCGCTAAACAGTAAACACCATGACTCAATCTAAAATTTGTAGTAAGTAGATTATAGTAGCCAAGGGCTGTAAGGCATCAATTGCAGCCCGAGATATTTAGGCGCCCGAGCACAGGCGAGGGCGCCTATAGTTCGAGGGTGCAATTGATGCTTGCACCCGAGCTAACTACTCTGCTTTACATCTCGATTGTGAGGTAAGTAGAAAAAAACCGGCATTTTACAAGAATAAAACATTTTAATTTGCATTTTTTTTCTAGAACGTAATTGAGCTTCGCCGTTCGATATTTAAAATTGATGACTATTATACTCATACGAAGACAAGGCTGAACTTTTTGAAACAGTGAAGTTTTTTTTTAATTACTTACCGCCCTAGGGCTTTTCTAGCTACATCATTACCCTAGAGCGCTAATTGGTCACCAACAAGCCCCATTTGGGGGTAATAAGGACCTACTTACCGAATATGAGAGATGTAAAAGATCTTTAATAATATATTTTTATATAGGTAGGTATACATATATCTCTATAGCACATTAAAGTTTGCCGTGCTTGTATTACAGCACTAGCTTCCGCCCGCGGCTTAGCCCGCGAGATATCTTGAAAAACAAAAACATATCTATCCCGCGGGAACCGTACATTTTTCCAGGATAAAAAGTAGCCTATGTGCTATTCCAGGCTATAGTCTATATCTGTGCCAAATTTCATCCAGATCCGTTCAGCCGTTACAGCGTGAAAGAGTAACAAACATACATCCAGACATCCTGACATCCATCCATACATTCTTACAAACTTTCGCGTTTCTAATATTAGTAGGATTTGTCCCGCGGCATTCGTAGATACGTGTAGATAAGTCACTCGGCCCGAAGAACTCATGTGGAAAGGCACAGTAAAGATAACAAACAAGTAACAGAAGATTGAAGTTACAGAAGTTCCTCCACGGACGGTCCCTAGACGAAATAGTTCCACCAACAAGAAGTTTACACTTCATCTGCACTATACTACGGGAAATGCAACTGATTTTCTAGCTAGCACTAGTTTTTAATAATTTCTGCAATCATCCAAAAAATTCTTTTTTTTCAAATCAAAGTCTACAGTTAAAATAGTTTTATTTCAATTTATATATGTTAATGTTTATTTTTATCTTGGAATAGGTGATTAGTAAATCACTGTGAAAAATTTTGCCATGTGCCAAATGTCGTGCTTGGACGTATCTCTGACTACTCATCTTAGATCCTCAAAAGATCTAAGTAGCTAACAATCTAAGGAGATATCTACACAGCCTGGGGATTAGAGTCGTGATCATGTTTTTTGGTATTTTTGTGCATTGCGTCTGAGGCGAAACATACTAAGGTTGGATTTACTTAAATTCTGGTAATGTATTCTCAGAATAATGTAATGTCAAATGCAAGTAAAAATACTGTTTACTCTTCAAGAAGTAAGATTTATTCTGAGGATAGTTATAATGTTAGTTTGGTCAAATCTACCTTAAAGTGCCGTCGATAGAATACAATTTCGAGATAGCGTTCATTCGACTTCATAAACTTCCGAACTAAAGCTTTTCGAAGTGATACGTTTTAAGTATTCCTTTCATAAAGTTTGTCTGCATTCTGTTTCATGTTATGCGGTTTTTTGTACTTTCGGCATACTGTTCTTCGAGTTCGTAAACTTACGAACAAAACTTTTTCCAACTGGTATGTTTTAAGTAATAAAGTTTCTGTGCATTCTGTCTCACAGTATGCGGTTTTCTGTTCTTTCGGCATACTATTCTTTGGTATTTCAATTTTCGATATTGCATTCTCAGTCCAAGTTATGCGACCGACTCGTTGCAGGTTTCAAGCCGCTAGCACTAGTGCTAGGATACTCGAAGTCTATTATCGTGATCTCCGAGGAAGTTTCTCGACAAAGCGATAGTCAATCCGATACTAACTTCTGTATATCTTTGGATGTCCACTGTAGTTTTGAGCTTCGGTTATGACATTTCGTAAAAATTATTGTATACTAGTTTCCGCCCATGGCTACGCCCGCGTGGTACCTTGAAAAACAAAAACAAATCTATCCCGCGGGAACCGTACATTTTTCCGGGATAAAAAGTAGCCTATGTGCTATTCCAGGCTATAATCTATATCTGTGCCAAATTTCATCAAAATCCGTTTAGCCAATTCAGCGTGAAAGTGTTACAAACATACATCCAGACATCCTGACATCCATACATCCACACATTTTTACAAACTTTCGCATTTATAATATTAATAGGATATACCTACCTGTCGTTTACATCTTTATATACATTTGCTGTTACCTTACTATGTCTGATAGTATTAAGCTGAGATTGGTCCTGTTTGGACATGCAAAGGAAGGGCAATGTAAGTCTCTTTTAGTTTTGTGTACTTTTTTGTAGTAATTTATTATTGCATGCAGGAAAGACAATTTATATCTTTTTTATTTTACTTTCTGTGCTACTCAATCTAATTTTGTTTGGTTTTACCTTTGTTTTGATTTTTTTATCTACTTTTATTTTCCTGTATGTGTCCGTGTCTGAATAAAAATCTATTCCATTCTATTCTATTCTATTTTTCTGCATAATTTGTTTTTCTTTTTAATTTTCCTGTGTAGAACACTGGTGGTGTGTTCAAGCCTGGGGCCTTACCACGAAGTCTTCCAGAAAGATTCCGTAACGATTTCGTTTTAGAAAAGTCATGAAGTAACACTACTTCAATACAATTTGCATAGATCATTGTACGAAATAACAATGTAATATTAATTCGGTAGTGTATTATGAATTCGTGGTGAGGCCCCTGATGGTGTATCAATGAGTATTTCTGTTCAATAAATGTATGTGCAAATAATGTACGCGCAATGTTTATCGCAATTCAAATTTTTAGTTCTAGGGTTTGTAGGGTATCAGTATAAAACAAACTAAATTCTCAATAAATCGTTCCAAAGCTCAATGCTAGTTTTTTGGCTCATTCGTTCTCTATGTAAATCCATTTTATGCCGTAATAGTCGCTCCGGAGACCCAACTAACCAGCCCGTTCCATTACTATACCGCGGCCATTTGTATAATCCTGAATAGGTATATTATGAGGTTACTTTTCGACTATAAAAACCGGAATTGTATAGTTATTTGACTGGCTTCACAGCTCAGTTGGTAGCTTTGCTTTCTGCACTGCAGGTTGTGGGTTTGATTCCCATTCAGGATAAACATTTGTGTGATGGACTTCAATGTTTGTTCTGTGTGTTATTTTGTATTCTATGTATAATATTTACAAAAAAAAAGTATTTAATTAATCTATCAAAGAAAGTCTAAAAGTTAGACCGGTGACAGAAAAGATGAGGAGTAATAGGTTATTGTGGTATGGGCATGTTATGAGAAGAGATGAATTTCATGTGACAAGGAGAGTGTTAGGTATGAATGTGGATGGATACAGGGGTAGAGGTAGGCCAAAGAAAAGATGGATGGAATGTGTGAAAGATGACATGGGTAAGAAAGGAGTGAGTACTGAGATGACGAATAATAGAGGGAAATGGAAGAAGATCACATGTTGTGCCGACCCCACATAACGTGGGATAAGGGCAGGAAGATGATGATGATGATGATGAATTAATTTATCAGCTATCTGGTTCATAGCGTTCTGTGAATTGTCCACCAATATTTATTTATTTGTTTATTTATAGTCCGAATTAAACAAAAATATGATCAAAATATGCAGTTTTTATGCTAAACATTCGTAGACTAAACTTACATGTCTTCAGAAGGGGGTAGTCAGACACAAGTCCAACATTATTTAGGGCACTTGTGTACATTTTGCACAATAGTTAGTATTCCGTGACAGGTTGCAAGGCCATTGAATGGTTCTTTGTTCGAATGGCGTCAGCTGAGTTGGTAGTAACTCTGCCTTTTGCTCTGTGGGTTGCAGGTTCGATTCTGATCAAGGACAATTTTTCTATCAAAAAGCTATTAAATGAAGCTTAGTGATATACAAAAAGTTAATATAACCCTAAATATATCCACCTTTAATAAAATCAAAGTGTAATTTGAAAAAACTGCGTATTGATACAAGTCAATGCAAATTGAACATTTTTATTGATTTAGGCAAAAATATAGAAGGTATTACGGATTATGGAAATTAAATTCTGAATCGTTTTATCCCAAAATCTTGTACCAACAATGGCTTTGAATAACCGTATTTATGTTCTTTTCATTCTAGAAAACTATTGAAAAAGATTTTTTAGGTATCTTTACTTAGATCTTTTCAGAATATCTAAAGAGGGTAGTCAGAGGCACGTTCAAACATGACAATTGGAACTTTTCACATTTTGCACAGTAGTTAATAGTATTCTATACGTGTGACAGGTTTCAAGCCCATCGCCGCTTATAAGAATACTAACCTACCTTCGACTTTTTTGTTCTAGGGTATGCCGGTTTCCTCACGATGTTTTCCTTCACCGTTTAAGAGCACTGGCATTGCGCACATACATTTTTTCGAATGGAAAAACTCATTGGTGCACGACCAGGTTTGAACCCACCTTCGGATCGTGAGGCAGGGGTGCTACCACTACACCACCAGCCACCGCTCTAACGAATATCTAACATCTTATACTTACACAATTTTCCCACAAAAAGCCACACAAAACCCGCCCTTTCCCGACAATATGCCAATATGAAAGGAGGTTGAAACTTACAAAAGTGTTCCGCGCTTCTTGAATATTATGGAAGCGAGTACATTGGAAGTTGCGAGTCGTTATTACCATAAACTAGGTCTTAGTAAAGCAAGTTTGGTCTAGAAAGGAGTGGGGTAGATTCTCTTTGTGAGTATTATTTTAAGGCCCAGCATTTTGAAAATTACAAGTATTGCAACCCTAATCATTCTATTACCGCTCAATAGATTACATTGAAACTGAACTACACGATACTCAAGGATATAAGTAATAAATCAACCGGAGCTAAAACACGAATTAGTTAGAAATACTTGGTTAAAAATCATGTCAAAAACACCTCTGAAAATTCAAAAATTCCCTAATTTATCCAAAACAGTAAGGTATTTTAAATTACTATTTCACATAAATGTAAATCAGTTAATTTGAAACAAATCAACCCAGCCTTTTTTTTGAAATAAGCTATTTACTTGAACATATTTATGTTTTTTATAAATTGTCGCTTTCGTAACGTAATTCCGAGCAGCCATATTATCATGTCGCACTCTACGTATGTACTTGTCATTTGGGTATTTCGCTTCGTGCTATGTCTGATTCCGCGGAGATCCGCGTTGCTATACGGACCTATGTCACTTTTTTTGTAACTTTTACATAAGGAAAAGCGTGACGAGTATTCTGGGCCTTAAACTAGCAACGGCCAACGGCTTCGCCCGCGTGGTACCTTGAAAAACCAAAACAATCTATCCCGCAAGAATCGTAATTTTTTTCGGGATAAAAAGTAGCCTGTGAGCTATTGCAAACTATCATCTATGTCTGTGCCAAATTTCATCTAGATCCGTTCAGCCGTTTCAGCGTGAAAGAGTAACAAACATACATCCATACATCCATACATTCTTACGAGCTTTTGCGTTTATAATATTAGTAGGACTAAAAATAAGTAAGCAACTAAAAATCTGAGGAGATAATCTACCCAGCCTAGGGACTACCAGTCATGACCATGATTTCTTGTTAAATTTTTTAACTGAACAAATGTTCACAAAAATATCTTCTGATGGCCGCCTTCATCCTTCCACCACACTAGTTCGAAAGATCTTTTATTAACCCCCAACGAAAAAGCGGGGTGTTATAAGTTTGACGTGTCTGTATCTGTTGTCTGTGGCATCGTAGGTCCAAAACGAAGTTAGACCTTAGGCTTCAATATAATATCCTAAGTTATGAGATGAAATGATATTCTAAAGTCGTTAAAAATATTTCATATTGTTATAAATAAGTTTCAGGACTGACCATTGTACTTGGCACCCGTTTAGATCTCACTTCTTTTGTCGCTGAAGTCAACGACTAAAGCATACCTACTTACTTATTGAACTTGGCTCTCATTTCACATTTATGTTTTTGATGGGATAGTTTTATCCCGAGTGTTCTTTGCTATGTTTCATGAAAATCTGTCCAGCCGTTTGAAGATCATCAGCTCTTTTCTAGTTGATGAAGGGATCTGACTAACTTCCTTATGTCCGATCGATTCGAAATTTGGTACCGTATTACTTCAATGATATTGAAAGAACATGGTATGGTAACCATGACTTTAAATATGAAATGTTGGTAAGGTTTAGATATCGGGGGGTTTTTAACATTTTTTTTGTATTATCACAATAGCAAAATTATTGTAGTAATAACACAGTGGTTGAAAACTAAGGCGTGTTACACACTGACCCAGAGGTCATATCAGAGGCCCCGAGGTCATCACGATCTCCGATAGACCTTCGTCACAACTCCACATCAAACGGAGACCACATCTATCCGGAAACCAAACGCCAATAGCAAAAACGAACCTTATCTCGATGACATACAGGCTTAATTCCGTGGACACTTGTCACGTGAAAACTACCTTAAAACTACTTTGATAGTTACTTGAGAATTCAACCTTGAGTGGTGGGTAGTAAGGTTAGTTTTTATGTGAAGGGCAAAGGTGTCATTGAATTTAATTTGTCCTTGGAAGAACAAAGGGAACCTTTTTACAATTTCAGTTTTATTGGTTTTTGATGGGGATTTTGTTGGTACATGAAAAATACGACCTTATAGAAGGTTTCAGCCACAGAGTAGGTTAGAATTGCGAAAATTTCAGTGAGCACAAAAAAAATAAACTTGTTTAAGAAAGCATTAGTTCATGTGCCACTGTGTAACCGCAGCTTTACTTTCTTACATCGATTTTCAGAAACTTTTTTTCTACCTTTATATCATCTATTCCCTTTTCTGGAAACCATTGGAGCAAGTGTAACACGTTATAGAAATATGCAAAAACAGACATGCGTAGGTACAGTCAGCAACAAAAGTCAATGAACATTTTAAACCTCCATAATTTTTATACTTACACACATTGTTCACCTACTTCATTCCACTGATATGCAGAACTCTCCTCCAAACCACGCCAACCTCAATCAAGTCTCCTAGACTTTAAAGGATAGGGGTGGTTGGCCATCCGCTGTCAAAGGTATCGAGATCGTCCCTCCAACGCTTACGTGGCTGACCACGCCTTTCGTCGGGCTGCTAGATTTTTACGGCATTCGGCGGATACCAACCGCAAAATTAGCTGGATCAGAACTAACCACAATGATTTTCATAAAGTAATAATACCTTGTATTGAAATTATAAAAATTTAAAGTGATAATTTACTTTTGTTTGTAACTGTACTAGGTACCTACTAGAGTTGAGCCGAATATTCGGTATTCGGCATGTGCAAGTCATTATTCTGTCGAAAATTAGAAGGTGCAATGACCCCTTTTCTCGCTTACCCGGGTCCTGTGGCTTGGGACCCGGGTAAACGGAAAGAGGTGTCATGAGCTCGGCTTGCAACCTGCTATTTTGCAATGTAGTACAGGAATTTAATCCCGAATTATACGTCCGCATATTCGGTTCGGTAAAATTTTAACCGAAAATTCGGAATATTATTCGTGTTCATTGAATCATGACTCGGCACAACAGTGTCATGTGCATGCAAAATGTTTTGGAATATAGTAAAAAACGCTTTTAATCCTTTAGAATGATTATACATCCGAATATTGGGTTCGCTAAACTTTTAACCGAAAATTCGGCCAATTTTTCGTATTCATTGAATCATGATTCGGCACATCACCAATGCCGAGTGCCATCAGAATGTTTTCACCCCTCAGTTTATTTGCCTTTCATCGAGTCACGCACGTGACCTGTGTGCGCAAGTGAACACGAATTCGGGAAATTGGAAATCGCCTATATTAAATTATGAGAATGATATTTTTTTGAATTCGGCATTTGGATGTTTTCTTTCCTTTTCCTGTCACTATTTTTTTTTCTTATTAATCTTTTCGCTGTGTTTTTGCGAATATGAGGATTAAAAAGGGTATTATACAACTATAAATACAACAAAAATAAATTAAAACTCCTAATTTAACCTAACTACTCTCGTATTATTTGCAGCAAAATAAAATTAATTATAATAGTTATATAATGTAAAGAGCTTGATGAGATTGCAAAACGTTACATAGCAACTTAATCTTTAATTTAAGTATAAGTACTAGTAACTAAACATATCACGACTGTAATCCCCGGGCTCGGTAGATATCTCCTCAGTACCCCTAGTATGAGTTTTTGATAGTTTACGAAAACTTTTTTCGAATAGTATCCTTTCATACATTTACCTCCATCGGAAATTTTAAGGTACTAAAATAAAGTCGATATCGTGAAAACTTGATTTAAAAATCATGGCTGGGACTGCCGATTACATAATATTTTCGATATTATCGACCTTATTTTAGTTCCTTAACATTTCCGATGGAGGTAAATGTATGAAAGGATACTATTCGAAAAAAGTTTTCGTAAATCAAAAACTCATACTAGGGGTACTGATCTCTAGTTACTTAGATCTTTGAGGATATCTAAAGACGGTAGTCAGAAACACGTCCGAACATAATATTTGGTACACGCCCACATTTTACACAGTGGCTAGTATTCCGTACGTGACAGTTTGCAAGACTTTCGCCGCTTATAAGAATACTAAATGACACACATCTTCGAATTTTTAGTTTAAGGTTATACCGCTTTCCTCACGATGTTTTCTTTCAGAGTACTGACATTGCGCACATAATTTTTCGAATGAAAAAACTCATTGGTGTACGACCAGGTTTGAACCCAGGACCTTCGGACCGTGAGGTAGAGGTGCTACCACTACACCACCAGCGCTCAGTGATTACAGAAAAGGAAAGCATTTAGCGCTCTGTCTGAAGTTCTTTGATTTTGGTTCAGAGCTTTCGGTTCAAATTGGTCCCACTCTTTGTAGCGTAATTTTACGTAATTGAATTTTCCCTGAATACATTTGTTTCTTTTATTAATCAAAGCGCAAATAGAGTTTGTTTGCTTATTACCGTGGACCTTATGTAATTGAATTATCCTTTGAAAAGTTTGTGCTAAGCTGATTTTGGACGTGTATATTAACATACTAGCTTCCACCCTCGGCTTCGCCCGCGCGGTGTCTTGAAAAACAAAAACAAATATATCTGGCAGGAACCGTACATTTTTTCAATATAAAAAATAGCCTGTGTTCTATTCCAGACTATAATCTATATCTGTGCCAAATTTTATACAAATCCGTTCAGCCGTTTCAGCGTGAAAGGGAAATAAACATACATCCAGATATTCAGACATCCATACATCCGTACATCCATACATCCACACATCCATACATTCATACAAACTTTTCATCATCATCATCATCATCATCATCAGCCTATAGCAGTCCACTGCTGAACATAGGCCTCCCCTAATGAGCGCCATTGCGCCCTGTTTTCAGCTCGATACTTATACAAACTTTTGCGTTTATAATATTAAAGATAAAAATAAATCTACATTATTAATATGGGTGATAATAAATAAAAAATATTGCTGAAAACTTCACACAACGCCATCTAGTTCCAATCTAAGCAAAGCTCGTACTATAGGAACTAGATAGTTGATCCATTATTTTTAAACTTTTTTTGTATATACATAGACTTAACACTAGCTTTTAACATAAACAATAATTATTTAAAAAGCTTTAAATTCATAAATAACTCTCATATAAAAAGTAATTACAGTACATTGTTTAGACCCAACTTGGATATCCTATATTGTGAGTATCAAAAACTAAGAGTACCATGGTACAACATCTTGAACAGAAAGAGAACCCATTCTTGCCCGTCAAAAACCGATGTTTAAATTAACCATAAATTATAATTAAAGTGCGCAATTTCTGAAAAATTTCCTTTCAGGATTTCCAATCAACTCTATCCGTAAACAAAATAATAAAAAAGAAAATTAAATTCCATTCCAAGCCGCAAGATCAAAAGGCAAAATCGAAATTCCATTAAATTTCATTAAATTAGCCGATACTCCGGCGAGTTTCAGGACATGACAATGGAATTACATAAAGCCTGAAACTTGAGTGTTTTGTTGGAGGCTTATTATTTGTTCGATAATGGCTGACTTTTTCATCTTTGTAACCAAAACTTTTATCTGCCGCTTAAGAATAAGCATCCTACTAATATTATAAACGCGAAAGTTTGTGACGATGTAGGTATGTTTGTTACTCTTTCACGCTGAAACAGCTAAACGGATCTGGATGAAATTCGGCACCACTTTAGATTATATTCTGGAATAGCACATAGGCTACTTTTTATTCCGGAAAAATGTATGGTTCCCGTGGGATAGATTTGTTTTTGTTTTTCAAGGTACCACGCGGGCGAAGCCGTGGGCGGAAGCTAGTAAAAGAATAAAATAACTTTATTTGTTTAATTAGACCCTCACATAAAAAAAACTTATAAATTTAAAACAATATAAAAAGTCTAAAAGAAACAAAATGGCGTCTGCCACAGCATAGGTTGGTTGCTAGCGAGCTAACATCCAACGCTTCTGTTACAAGCTACGTTTCTTAATGCAGTATACTATATTGTTAGTACTAGAGCGCTGGTGGTGTAATGGTAGCACCCCTGCTTCACAATCCGAAGGTCGTAGGTTCAAACCTGGTCGTGCACTAATTAGTTTATTCATTAGAAAAAAACTTGTGCGCAATGCCTCTTAAAGGGTGAAGGGAAATATCGTGAGGAAACCGGCATACTCTAGAACCAAAAATTCTAAGGTGTGTGTCATAGATCAGTAAGCGGCGATCAGCTTGCAAAATTATCACAATTTTATATTGGATACATAATTTTCAAAATAAAAATGTAAGTATTCAAATAATTTTTATTTTTCATATTCAAATCACAACGAGAAACCAGTGCTCACGGTACATTGTTAATAACGTAACGCCAAGTAATCGTATAAGCATTGAATAAGTTAATTATTGCTGGAGTAACATTAATTATACCCGGAATCATTATTTGTATTACAATTATTATCAACCACCCCAGGGAGGCTTTAGCTACATATAAAGCATGCATAAGCAACATACTAAGGATGGATTTGAACATCTTTTGATATAAATATTCTTAGAATTGACGACCTCAGTGGCGCATCGGGAAAGAGTCCGCCTGCAACGCAAGAGGTTGCGGGTTCGATTCCCGCCTCGGAACAAATTTGTGTACGATCTGCAGAAATTTGTTCCGTTGGTCCGGGTGTGTATGTATACTAAAAAATATCTATCTATGTACCTATATCATGTATTAAATTTATCAGTTATCTAGTACCCATATCACAAGCTTTGAGTAGCTTACTTTGGGGCTAGATGATGCTGTGTGGACTGTCCAGCATTATTTATTTATTTATTTAGAATAATGTAATATCAAATGAAATAAATGTAATAATAATGCAGGTAAAATTAAATTTTAGGGTTAGTTTCACCATGCTCTGTTAGTTAAACTAACAGCTTGATAGCCTTTTAATCGTCTGTTAAATTATTGTTTAATTCCACCATGTTATAGGATTATCTTCCATGAAATAAAATGACGTAAAATAGATAACGATACTTTAACATTCTTGTTATTTTTGAACCCCGATCAGGTAATGCTTTATTAATAGAATTTTGGTTAAATTGTACTTTACTCTCCGTTAAACTACGTTTCTGAGGTGCTTAACTTAATATCATAAATGGCGTAACTTTTATTGTGTAAATTGTTATAATATTTGTCATGTCTAAGTCTTATCTAATAGTGACGCTAGAAGACGCTTAAATGATTGTAGCTACGTGCTGGAACACGCTTTGTATGTAGCCTAACCTCAATTTGTACCCTAATCAACACTGACATTTGCTTACGGCATACAAATTCAAATTATTTACTGAGGTATAATTTGATTAATTAATAATATAATCATATTAAACTATTGAGCAGTCTCATAGAGAATCATATACAAAAGTACCCAATAGATTGGCTACCTGACGGGCTACATTTTTTTAATCGACGTTAGCAGCAATTTTTGGTCACGTGTGTACATAAATTTCAAATAATACAATATTATTTTTTGTGTTTTTTTGACAGCGGGATGAGTTGACAAAATTAAATGTTATCTTCTATTTCCCTCTATCATTCGTCATTTCACACAGTCCATCTATCTTTTCTTTGGCCTACCTCTACCCTTGTATCCATACACATTCATACCTAACGCTCTCCTCGTCACATGACATTCATCTCTCCTCATAACATGCCCATACCACGCTCTATACATAAAAATATCTAATGTTTGGCCGTATGAAAAATGTTTAATGACTTGACAAAAAAAAGCGTAGTATATTTATTTAACTTGCTCTTAAAAAGTTCTCTTAATTCATTCGTCGATTATAAAAGTAAGCAGCCACGGAAAAATAGATTTTATAAACACCTTATAATACCTTTTTTCAAGTTTACCAGAAAATAACATTCAACAGTCAGCATGTTAGTTTCAAGGTCGTTTTACCTTTAAGGCAAAATACATATTTGCCGTTTCAATACAAACCTGTATTATGTGGTTGAACTGTGTATGGCGTAGTAAAATAAAATACAGTACCTCAACACTATACTGATCAGTTTGGTAATTGAGTTGTTTTATGACAGTCAAACAAACCACTACGCCATAGCCATATAGTTATCAAGATATCTAACGTAAAAAATATTAAATCGAAATTTATTTATGTTTCGCTTCGCGCCCGATCGAAATTAACCACTTAGTTGAAAGTTTTGCTTTTTTTAAGACGGAATTGACTTAGGTTATGTTGAGACTACTAACGCTTATCACGAAATTTCTGAAAGCCAGCGGCAGTTCAGTAAGTAAAGATCACTAACGCTTACCACGAAATTTCTGTAAGCCAGCGGCAGTTCAGTAAGTAAAGATCACTAACGCTTATCACGAAATTTCTGTAAGCGAGCGGCAGTTCAGTAAGTAAAGACCACTACCGCTTACCACGAAATTTCTGTAAGCCAACGGCAGTTCAGTAAGTAAAGACCACTGACGCTTAGCACGAAATTTCTGTAAGCAAGCAGTAGTTCAGTGAGTAAGTGAATAATGACTAGTAACGCTTACCACGAAATTTCTGTAAGCCAGCGGCAGTTCAGTAAATAAAGCCCACTAACGCTTATCACGAAATTTCTGTAAACCAACAGTAGTTCAGTAAGTAAAGACCACTAACGCTTATCACGAAATTTCTGTAAGCCAGCGGCAGTTCAGTAAGTAAAGACCACTAACGCTTACCACGAAATTTCTGTAAGCCAGCGGCAGTTCAGTAAGTAAAGACCACTAACGCTTATCACGAAATTTCTGTAAGCCAACGGTAGTTCAGTAAGTAAAGATCACTAACGCTTATCACGAAATTTCTGTAAACCAACAGTAGTTCAGTAAGTAAAGACCACTAACGCTTATCACGAAATTTCTGTAAGCCAGCGGCAGTTCAGTAAGTAAAGACCACTAACGCTTATCACGAAATTTCTGTAAGCCAACGGTAGTTCAGTAAGTCAAGATCACTAACGCTTATCACGAAATTCCTGTAAACCAACAATAGTTCAGTACGTAAAGACCACTAACGCTTATCACGAAATTCCTGTAAACCAACAGTAGTTCAGTAAGTAAAGACCACTAACGCTTATCACGAAATTTCTGTAAGCCAACGGTGGTTCAGTAAGTAAAGACCACTAACGCTTACCACGAAATTTCTGTAAGCCAGCGGCAGTTCAGTAAGTAAAGACCACTAACGCTTATCACGAAATTTCTGTAAGCGAGCAGTAGTTCAGTAAGTAAAGACCACTAACGCTTATCACGAAATTTCTGTAAGCCAGCGGCAGTTCAGTAATTAAAGACCACTAACGCTTATCACGAAATTTCTGTAAGCGAGCAGTAGTTCAGTAAGTAAAGACCACTAACGCTTACCACGAAATTTCTGTAAGCCAACGGTGGTTCAGTAAGTAAAGACCACTAACGCTTACCACGAAATTTCTGTAAGCCAACGGTAGTTCAGTAAGTAAAGACCACTAACGCTTACCACGAAATTTCTGTAAGCCAACGGTAGTTCAGTAAGTAAAGATCACTAACGCTTACCACGAAATTTCTGTAAGCCAGCGGCAGTTCATTAAGTAAAGATCACTAACGCTTATCACGAAATTCCTGTAAACCAACAGTAGTTCAGTAAGTAAAGACCACTAACGCTTATCACGAAATTTCTGTAAGCGAGCAGTAGTTCAGTAAGTAAAGACCACTAACGCTTATCACGAAATTTCTGTAAGCCAGCGGCAGTTCAGTAAGTAAAGACCACTAACGCTTATCACGAAATTTCTGTAAACCAACAGTAGTTCAGTAAGTAAAGACCACTAACGCTTATCGCGAAATTTCTGTAAGCCAGCGGCAGTTCAGTAAGTAAAGACCACTAACGCTTATCACGAAATTTCTGTAAGCGAGCAGTAGTTCAGTAAGTAAAGACCACTAACGCTTATCACAAAATTTCTGTAAGCCAGCGGCAGTTCAGTAAGTAAAGACCACTAACGCTTATCACGAAATTTCTGTAAGCGAGCAGTAGTTCAGTAAGTAAAGACCACTAACGCTTACCACGAAATTTCTGTAAGCCAACGGTGGTTCAGTAAGTAAAGACCACTAACGCTTACCACGAAATTTCTGTAAGCCAACGGTAGTTCAGTAAGTAAAGACCACTAACGCTTACCACGAAATTTCTGTAAGCCAACGGTAGTTCAGTAAGTAAAGATCACTAACGCTTACCACGAAATTTCTGTAAGCCAGCGGCAGTTCATTAAGTAAAGATCACTAACGCTTATCACGAAATTCCTGTAAACCAACAGTAGTTCAGTAAGTAAAGACCACTAACGCTTATCACGAAATTTCTGTAAGCGAGCAGTAGTTCAGTAAGTAAAGACCACTAACGCTTATCACGAAATTTCTGTAAGCCAGCGGCAGTTCAGTAAGTAAAGACCACTAACGCTTATCACGAAATTTCTGTAAACCAACAGTAGTTCAGTAAGTAAAGACCACTAACGCTTATCGCGAAATTTCTGTAAGCCAGCGGCAGTTCAGTAAGTAAAGACCACTAACGCTTACCACGAAATTACTGTAAGCCAACGGTGGTTCAGTAAGTAAAGACCACTGACGCTTAGCACGAAATTTCTGTAAGCGAGCAGTAGTTCAGTAAGTAAAGACCACTAACGCTTATCACGAAATTTCTGTAAGCCAAAGGTGGTTCAGTAAGTAAAGACCACTAACGCTTACCACGAAATTTCTGTAAGCCAACGGTAGTTCAGTAAGTGAAGTTATTATTATAAAGATATACTACTATTTTTTGTCTACAATGTTCTTGCTATGTATGTGTGCTAATGTTACATGGCTTATGTATTCGCCCCGCGGGCCTTTTTAGTGCAAATCGAAGCGAATGTACCATGAATGTTTCATAATAAGACTTGCATTGTATGTTGTACCACGGGGGAGATATTTGAGATAATATCTTTGATAATGTTACAGATAACAGTGAGATATTGGTGGGTTTGAATATCCTTTGTAGAAAAACTCTTGTTGAACCGACTGGAGCTCGTGTTTTCATACATGGTTTAAATTTTCAATATGCTTAGTAAGTACTAAGTATGATGAGGAACTTTTTGTCAATTAGTAAAAGTTCTATTGGTCCCCCCGTTTTCAGGAGGGGGACTTTGCAAAAAATAAAAGTTTAATATGTCCCTCTGTTGCCAAAAAGGGGACAAATGGGACGTTTTAGTCTGTCACCCCAAGGAGACAGAGCAGGGGGACAAATGGGAATAAATTCTTCTTTATACCCTTTGATTTTTTTTCGGGATAAAAGTTAGCCTATGATTATTCAATCAGTTACTGTCGAATATATCGACAATATTATTTTTTCATTTTTTTTATCTATACTAATATTATAAAGAGGAAAACTTTGATTGTTTGTTTGTTTGTTTGAAATGAATAGGCTCCGAAACTACTGAACCGATTTGAAAAATTCTTTCACCAATGTGTAGAATGAACTTTCAGGATGAACATAGGCTATATTTTATGTAGGTACTTCGCGGGCGACGCCGCGTGCAGAAGCTAGTTTTGTATAAATGTAATATTATGGCCATTTAAGGCATATATTGTATATCACGCTATATAAAACCAAGGTGTAAAATAACGTCAAACTAATTATCATTTTATTTCCAGCCAATTTGAAGATTACACAGTTACACACCTTTTTGTTTTGTAATTACTATAATTATGTAAAAATTAACTGAAATTACGAAAGTGGCAAGAATGTGCAGATAAACATTAGCTAATTGTAACGGCCGTTACGAACAATCCCCGAGCCATCCGTTAGGTATTATCTCCATAATTACAAAGCGACAATGTCACAGCTTACAAATGTAGCAGCTAAGTAAGTTTATAAATACGTTTTAAAGACTTCACGATGACCTAATGAGCTTTTAGCTGTATTTGTAAGGACCATAGTGTGAGTAGATAGGTGTCACTTCATAATAATTCTTATAATGCAAAAAATAGTACAACAAAAGTACTTAATATGCCAGCTTTTCAGTGTGCAATATATACGTATAATAAAATCGTTGAGAAATGGTGTCTGTACTTTGTACTTTGATATTTTCATAATTATAGAGCGCTGGTGGTGTAGTGGTAGCACCCCTGCCTTACGATCCGAAGGTCGTGGGTTCAAACCTGGTCGTGCACCAATGAGTTTTTCCATTCGAAAAATTTATGTGCGCAATGCCAGTGCTCTTAAACGGTGAAGGAAAATATCGTGAGGAAACCGGCATACCCTAGAACCAAAAATTCGAAGGTATGTGTCATAGGTTAGTATTCTTATAAGCGGCGATGGGCTTGCAACCTGTCACGTACGGAATACTAACTACTGTGCAAAATGTGGGCATGTACCAAATGTCATGTTTGGACTTGCCTCTGACTACCCTCTTTAGATATCCTCAAAGATCTAAGTAACTAAAGATCTGAGGAGATATCTACCGAGCCTGGGGATTACAGTCGTGATCATTTTTTTTTTTTTTTTTTTTTTTTTTTTTTTTCATAATTATAAAAATTAGTACAACCTAAACAGAACCTGCTAAAACAACAGTTTTTGAAAAAAATGGTCTGTTTTTGGCTGCTTATGTTTGTCTGTGCGTTCGTTTGCGCTAATCTCCACAACGGTTGAACCAAATCGAATGCAGTTTCCACTAATGTTACGCTTGGACTAAAACTAAGGTAATGTTTATAATTATGTTATAAAAAAAATGATGTGGTGTCGTGGGACACCAGGTAGGAACGAAGTTCCTTCGGCGAAGAGGGAGAAAGAGAAAGGTATTATACACTGCTCGCTTGTGTATGCGACTGTCGCGCCTGCGCACGTCTCATTTAACGGTTTTATTCCACGCACTTTTTCTTACGGTTTTACTATCACATTTTTTTCAGCTCGGTCGCGCAGCAAAATCCCTATCCCCTCCAAGCCTGCCGTAAGGAACTTCGTTCCAATAAATAAATAATGCTGGACAATCCACACAGCATCATCTAGCCCCAAAGTAAGCTACTCATAGCTTGTGTTATGGGTACTAGATAACTGATATATTTAATACATTATATACATAGATATTATTATTATTTTTATTTTTAGATATTTTTTATTATACATAGAAAACACCCAGACCAACGGAACAAATTTCTGCAGATCATACACAAATTTGTTCCCAGGCGGGAATCGAACCCGCAACCTCTTGCGTCGCAGGTGGACTCTCGCCCGCTGCGCCACAGAGGTCGTCGTTATGGGCTGCCACTTTTCCGTCGCTGTGTTTTTTTTTGTATCATTATGTTCCAGCGGTTTTTGCAAACTGTAACTTGTGAAAAACTTTACCAGCTATTTATCTTTAGACTGCGCCGTATCTCCTACAGCGGACGCGGCAATTATGTCAGTTTTGAACGCGATGCAACAATTTAAATCGTATTTACGGCGTTTTTACGAGCCCAGACTGGGGCCGGACGCAATAAGCAATTAGAGATACTTTCTTGTTCTTTTATTGCGCGCCCACTGCGAGAAAGAGTTACAAAAATGACAAAAGATTATAATTTAATGGAACAACCTACTTTCAACCGTTTTATCTATAGTTTTATAACTTAATTTTCTGATGATTATACTTTTTGTGGCTGCTGAATTATATACCATAGGTTGTAAAAAACTGAAATTTGGAAGGTAAATTCGTTTCAGAAGCAAAAAATTTATGCAACTCAACTTTTTACCTTAACATTAGGTGGTAGCATTAAGCTGAGATTGGTCCTATTCAGCCACACGACTTGCATGCAGGAAAGACAATTTATATCTTTTTTTTATTTTACTTTCTGTGTTACTTTTCTAATTTTGTTTGGTTTTACCTTTGTTTTGTTTTTTTTATCTACTTTTATTTTCCTGTATGTGTCCGTGTCTGAATAAAAATCTATTCTATTCTATTCTATTCTATTCTATTCTTATAGCTTAAACTATAAGGTTGAGGTTGCGATGAAAAAAAACTTAATTATAAGTACGAAAATCGTTGGAAATTTGTAGTGACTATAAATTACTCATAGACGTGATATTAAACTAAGACTTTGTGAAAATATTACTGATTTTGTATCAACCACTTTATTTCAGTTGTCAATTCGATTAGGTTAGTGATTTGTTTATGCTTTCAGCCACAAACAACATACTACAGGTTAAGAAGTTCATCCATAAATTTGTGCATTGTATTTTGGGCTATATTAAACAGCCTAAACAGAGTCTTAAGTAGATGAAATAACAATAATAGTCAACAATTTTAAACAGTATGGATCAATTTTCAATAAGAAAAAATAATACTGCAAAATAACGGTGGTTGAGTACCGAACAAAAAATCTCTATCATAGGCATTACAACATAAACAATGTGTGTAGGTCGTATAATACTTTGCTGTCATAATAATTAATTCATCATCATTCTCCTGCCCTTATCCCATGCGTAGGGTCGGCAAAACATGTGTTCTTCTTCCACTTACGCCCATCATTCGACGACCTCTGTGGCGCAGCGGGCGAGAGTCCACCTGCGACGCAAGAGGTTGCGGGTTCAATTCCCGCCTCGGAACAAATTTGTGTATGATATGCAGAAATTTGTTCCGTTGGTCTGGGTGTTTTCTATGTATAATAAAAAAAAAATTACCTATGTATATAATGTATTAAATATATCAGTTATCTAGTACCCATAACACAAGCTTTGAGTAGCTTACTTTGGGGCTAGATGATGCTGTGTGGATTGTCCAGCATTATTTATTATTATTATTTATTATTCATCACTTTGCTGTCATATGACGGTCACTAATTCAACAAGACCCGGGCTTCCCTGTACTCTACAGAGTAATCTCAGGATCATTCAAAGTCAACTTAAATTATTTATTCAAAGAGCGGGCCGTCCTACTTGCAGCTCAGAAATTGGCAGAGAATAGTTGGGGAATGGGGCGTGAATGCCAAATAACTATTTTACATTTATGTTTTACCAGTGGAACTGCCCGCGACTTTGTTTGCATATTTTTTAGAATTCTGTACCTTAAAAGGCAAAAACGGAACCCTTAGAGCGGTTTCGCACTACGTCCGATCCGAATCCGATTCGGACCCGTGAAAATATGGATCTAGAAAACTCGGACAGAATTTGGATATTGCTTACGCACTAGTCTGATCTCTGATACAAATCCAAGCAATTCAGGAGCCATCTTTTAGCATATTACGTCATTTTACGTGACGGAAACAAATCGGATCACGGAAATCGGATTTAGTGCGTAACTTATTATAGAAATAGTTCTACAATTACTCCGGACCATATTTTCAGGGGTTCGGATCGCATTCGGATCGGACGTAGTGCGAAACCGCTCTTAAAGGATCACTTTTTGTCAGTCCGTCTGTCCATCTGTCAATCAAAATCAAAATCCTTTATCTCGGAAACGCGTGGTGGTATCAACTTGAAATAAAAACGATATACTCAGATCTACACAGTATCTTGACGCTGTGAATAAATCGAACTTTTAATTTAAATAAGGTACGGCCGTTTATCCCGCAAAAAACGTATACAACACTCTCAAAGGAATCAAAATTTGTAGGATATTTTCTGTTGACCTAGAACTATGAAATTTAGCAAATAATACCGTCTTATAATAAAAGTGTACGGAAAAATATGAAAACTATATAATATTTGTAATTAAATCATAAAATTTGTGCGGAACCCTCAGTGGGCGAGTCCGACTCGCACTTGCGCCGTTTTTTTCTTAAAATAAAACAACATGAATGAACCAAATAACTCAAACTAATTAATTACCTCGATGATCCACCGCGATGCAATTTCCCCAACAAATTCCATTCGCCCTTTCCCGAACACAGAATACAATAAAATTTATTTGGTATCGATTCACTGGCAAACAGTAACTTAGTAATTTTATTATAATAAATCTACAACCTCTATTGAAATTTAAACTTTTAAGTTATTCATAGTATTTCTTCTTTAGATACCCAGGTGATTTAAGTGAAAAAATCTATTTAAATCAATCCTAGTACTATTATACGCGAAAGTTTATAAGAATATTTGGATGTATGTTTGTTACTTTTTTGCGCTAATACAGCTGAACGGATCTGGATGAAATTTGGCACAGCTATAAATTATAATCTGGAATAGCACATGGGCTACTTTTTATCCCCGAAAAATGTACCATTCCTGCAGTATAGATTTATTTTGTTTTTCAAGGTACCACGCGGGTGAAGCCGTGGGCGGAAGCTAGTTAGGGTATAATAAATCAACTAGTTGATTTGACTTAGGTGAATAAGGTCACCTACGTGAGTGTGAACTCAGGTCAAACTCCACTTTACAAAACTAAACAAATTTTTGAACGCTTGATTTTTTCATTTAAAACAATCGCAAACCATATTGAATTTAAAACATACGGATATACAGCTCACTTTCCCTAAGCCCGTTATTAAATGCCACAAGGGTATTAAGGGTAGGAAACACTGAAATATTTCACCCTAAACAATGTTCGCAATTAATGGACTGACGTTTGTTTATTAGCCCTTTGCTTTATAAATTGGGTAGATTATAATTTTGAAAAATAGCGGCCCTCTTACCTGAGTTTTGTTGATTTAATATAAAAGTCAAAATGACATATTGTATTAGACTTGTTTGACTCTGAAATTAAAACCTAATATTATAAACGTGAAACTTTGTATATATAGATGTATAGATTTTTGTTACTCTTTCATGCTGAAACGCAGAACTGAATGATATTTGGCACAGAGATAGATTATAGTCTGAAATAGCATTTGGTTACTTTTTATCTTGGAAAAATGTACGGTTCTCGTGGGATATATTTGTTTTTAAAGGCATCACGGGCAAGCAGTGGGCGAAAGTTAAAACCATAATATAATTTATTATAAAAAATAATATTGAGTTCTTTGACATTTCTGAAATTGTCATTGAAATTAAAATTGAAAGGATGATTAATAACTGACACTATAACTCTTATCTAATGAGTACAAAACAGACTCGTGTATCACCAGCCCGCCCGTAAATAAAAATCCATCAGAGAATCGGGCAGACCAGGGGGACAAATGGGAATAATTCAATATTTCATACTTACCAGAGATGTCCGCAATATCACGCCGGAATCGATCAATTATGTCATTAAAATGTTTAATTTCATTTTAGCTATGCCAGTTTCCATAATGTCTATTCATAGCATTAAAAAGTTTTATAATCCCAATCTAACAAAGCCAAACAAAATCAGTTTACAATTAGTACACGCGCCGCATTCTAATTAGCAAATCTAATTCCGATTTGCAAATTAGGGGCTTTTATCTGTGCATTCTACTCATTCCCACCCGCCCGCTTGTCCCAATAGACCCGGCCGAAGATTTTTACTCGCAATTTTATCTCCAAGCGATAGATACTTTTTTCTCGAGATTATTGTGATAAAGGCAAAGGATGTTAGATACACGTTTTAATAATTTGGCACATGCCTCTATTTAACAAATAGTTTCATACGTGATAAATTGAAAGCCCATCGCTGCTATCATAATATTAGATTCAAATTCGAATTCAGCTTTTTATACTCAAAATAACATAAAATTGTTATCCTAATGCGTTATAGTGGGACAGAAAACTTTTCAAAAAATATATAATTTTTGAAAACTATTATCAGAAAGTTCGATATAAAAAGTTGAAAAGTAATAAGATTGGCGTGGCATGGGCATGTTATGTATGAGAAGAGATGAATGTCATGTGACGAGGAGAGTGTTAGATATGAATATGGATGGATACAGGGGTAGAGGTAGGCCAAGGAAAAGATGGATGAACTGTGTAAGAAGGGAGTGACTACTGAGATGACGGATGATAGGGGAGAGTGGAGGAAAAGAACCTGTTGTGCCGACCCCACCTAGTAGGATAAGGGCAGGATTATGATGATGATATTATCAACAAGAGTAAAGTTGATTTTTATTTTGAAAAGATATTAAAATTAGATGGTTTCTTTCCTAAAATTACTCTTAATTAAGTGGGCGAGATAATTAAATTTTGTTTAATTTATTTAGTCTAATTAATGCTTAACATTTTTATTTTCCTTGGAGTGGATAAAGCTAGAATACCTATAATCAACAATAATAATAGTTTATGATTTTACATTATATAAGATAATGAACTCTATATACTAACTCGAAGATAGCTGTTTCCCGTGTATTTTATCCCATCAAAAACATAAATGTGAAATGAGAGCCAAGTTCAATAAGTATGTTTTACTTAGTCGTTGACTTCAGCGACAAAAGAAGTGAGATCTAAACGGGTGCCAAGTACAATGGTCAGTCCTGAAACTTATTTATAACAATATGAAATATTTTTAACAAGTTTAAAATATCATTTCATCTTAAAACTTAGGATATTATATTGAAGCCTAAGGTCTAACTTGGCTACTACCTATCCGACAAGCCGAGACACACTATAATCTAGGCCTGAATAGTTATCTAGCCATATCTACCTACCTGCATAGACTGCTCAAACTATTGGCATATTGTAGGTATACATACCTATAGTCATACTTACCTATCTGCTTAGACGGCTCAACTATTGGCACATTGTATACCTAGGTACCTAAGTAGATAGGTTAACCCGATAACAGTAGGTACTTACCGAGAGTACTTTATTAGTCTAAACCTAAATACTTATCTAGTCATACTTACCTATCTACATAGACGGCTCAACTATTAGCACATTGTATACCTAGGTACCTAAGTAGATAGGTTAGCCCGATAATAGTAGGTACTTACCGAGAGTGTACTACTTACCAATCCAAGACACTACTTCCACTCGTTATTATATTCACGTCAAGACCCTATTAAAATCCACATAATGACCGACTGTCATCTATTTAGATTGCTATTCTTATATTACAGGCGCTAGTAAGGGTTCCTAGGAGAATCAATTAATTGAAAAAGTACGATAAAAATAAAAAAAATTACAAGTTTCAGATTTTTTCCTTTGTATCCACCCCACTACCTACCTGGATGCCAAATTTGAACGTTCTAGGTCATCTAGAACTGGGTTATAATTAACGTCTATAGATCAGTCAGTGATAAAATTTTCCATAACCAGCCATTTTTGGACGTTAATATCTAAATAACCGTTTGAGGTGTGTTTATGAAATTCGGTGTACATATTTTACTCGCAAGTGGCAATAGATGAGCCAAATTTGATTTGTTTATGTGAAATAGTTTTTGAGTTACGAGGGGGTGAAAAATCACCCAAATGGTTCCTGTAATATTACACTAGGCGCGCATCGCCCGTTCGCTTCGCTTGAACTTGGCTGACACGCTGCCGCGTGTCTAGATAACATTTGTGTAATCATCATCATGATCTTCCTGCTCATATCTCACTAGGTTGGGTCGGCACACTAGGTTCTCTTCCTCCACTCTCCCCTATCATCCGTCATCTCAGTAGTCATTTTCTTCTTACACATCTTATCGTCTTTCACACAGTCCATCCCTACCCTATTTTTTTAGGTCTTCCTCTACCCTTATATCTATCCACATTCATATATTAAAGTATTTATGTATTAGAGAAAATTAGCTACCTATATTTCTGTAAATAAAGATTTTTTATTAGTTACAATTATTATACAACAGAATATTAGCATAAAAGGTTGTCCAGACTTTACTAATAACTCACTAAGTATCTTGTGGAATATCAAAGACGGTTCTTTGAATTCATTTTCTATAGGCAAAAAGTTTTTGAAAGGCTATTACCGGAGGCTACTCCAGACTTGCTTACTCCATGAGTTGCTTTCTTAAGCATTTTCCGTTGAATTGAAGTGAAGACGGAAGTAAGTGAATGGAGTGGGAAAAACGTTTTAATTACGATGTTCTTGTGTACCGGTAATTATAATTATATCCATTTGATTATATTTTAAAATGTACGTGTAATATTTTTTATTGAAATTACAAGGATTATTTTGAATTGCTTTTATAAAAATATTTTTTGAAGAAGCTTAAATTAATTAAGCTGAAATAATGTAATTTAAAAATATTTAGTTATTAAAAATCAAAGGTTTTCGTTTTCGGTGAAATTGTATAGAGTAACCGTTTTAGGTAAAGTGCCAGCCAAAAAGAAAGGAATGGTTGTAGAAACTTAAAGCCCTAATAAAACAAACTCGGGCTGATTTTTTAAACGTGATCATACCCTTTTTTTTAGTGGCCGGCATATTGAAATTTAGGACCCAAAATGAATGACCTCCTTTAAAAGATATGGTCTTTAAATTGCACTCACACTAAGAAAATAATCTCGAACTTCAACTAATATTGATGGATATCTATCAGCTATCTGGTTCCCATAGTGTCAAATTTTGACACTATGGGAACCAGATAGCTGATAGATATATTAACTAAATACATTTTCTTTTGTAAAAACATACATAGAATACATAATAGCACCCAAACACAGAACAAACAGACGGCCTCTGTGGCGCAGCGGGCGAAGGTCCGCCTGAGACGCAGAAGGTTGCGGGTTCGATTCCTGCCGTGGGACAAATGTTTGCATTATTTGCAGATATTTGTCTCAGGTCTGGGTGTTTTCTATGTATAATATTTACAAAAAAAAGTATATCTATGTAGTTTATCAGTCATGTGGTTCCCATAATACAAGCTCCGCTTAGTTTGGGGCTACATGATGCTGAGTGATAGTGTCCAGCATTATTTATTATTATATTTATTACTAGCTGTCCCGCCAGTGACTTCGTTCGCGTAAAGTATCTAAACTGAGTTTCAAACACATCACACAACTCATAAAAATCCCATACTAACTTTGACACCCCATTTTACCCCTTTATGAAGGTTATATTGAAAAATCCTGAAACACGTGTCCATTCGTTTTGCATTTACAGTACACAAACAAAGTTTCAGACCAATCGCACTACCCGTTAAAAAGTTCCCATACAAACATTGACCCCACATTTGACCCCTTTTTGAAGGTTATATTGAAAAATCCTGAAACACGTGTCCGTTCATTTTGTATTAACAGTGTACAATCAAAGTTTCATGAAAATCGCTCCACGCGTTAAAAAGTTTCATACAAACGTTTTCACCCTTTTTCACCCCCTCAAAGGTGGAATTTCCAAAAACCCTGCCTTAGTGGGTGGTTTTATTATAAAAGGAAGCCACCTTTCAAATTTCAGCTTTCTATCTTCAGCGGTTTCGGCTCGGCGATGATCAATCAGTCAGTCAGTCAGGTTAAGCTCTTATATAGATATAGATTAAACTAATCACACAAATGTTTGTCTTGGGTGGCGATCAAACCCACAATCTGCAGCACAGAAGACAAGCCTGAGCTGTGAGGCCAGTCAAGTCTTAAAAAATTTAGAGTAAATTATATTTTAATTATGTACTTTACTTACTTATTATTGATTTATAGTAAAGTTTTATTATAGACAAAGATACTCAATTTCAATTCAATCACTTATTACTCAAAGCTTCATTCAAATATTACACTATATAAAATTTAAATCTGGAAATCTCAATCTTTGATTTCTTAAAAGCCGGTGACCGAACTCTTACCATTGCTTTTAGTTTCCACAAACTTGTTACAAATTGAAGTTCGTTGAAATATTACGACCGTCTTATGACGCTCGCCATTTTGTAAGTAATCTAAGCTTTGGGGATTTCACGTCTTCTTTGTGAGCACAATAATGTTTCAATTTGTGAGAGAAAACTCGAAAGAAAGTAACAAAATGAAGGCATTTCGTATGGTACCTTAGTCAAAGGTTTGTTTATATTAAAATTACAGCACTCGCCTTTCACGTTGATTAATATTGCTTCGTTTTTGATGCTGAAGGTACGGGATTATACAAAACGATTGGTTTGAAGAAAGGAAAATCTCTGAAAAATGAACGTACAGTTTTATTGTGATCTCCAGACATTTAGTGGAAAGGAAAGACACTTTGACAAAAACATTTTTAGCACCAATAATATGCATTAATCTATCTATTTTTATTTATCTATACTAATATTATAAAGAGGAAAGATTTGATTGTTTGTTTGTTTGAATTGAATAGGCTCCGAAACTACTGAACCGATTTGAAAAATTCTATCACCAATGTGTAGAATGAACTTTCAGGATGAACTTAGGCTATATTTTATGTAGGTACTTCGCGGGCGACGCCGAGTGCAGAAGCTAGTATCTTATATCGAGCAAATTTTAATTTTTATTAATCTGAATCTCGGAAATAGCTCCAACGACTTTCATGAAATAAGGAGTTTCGGGGACGATAAATCGACCTAGCTAGGTTTTATTTGTAGAAAACGTAATTTACCAAAAAAAAATCGAGCAAAGCTCGGTCATGCAGGTACCTATAATAATGCTCGCTGACCCAATAAGATGTTGTCCAGTCTTAACTTGAATGTCTAATGTCTCATGAATATTGTTTTTTTCTTTCTTATGAATCTCCTTATAATAACACTAGCGACCCGTCCCAGCTTCGCACGGGTGCAATTCTGATAAATACACTAAAATGTGCTTATTTACGATATCACATTCGAAAAACCTCTAAAATTATCAGTGTTCCTCTACTATCATGGATGTATTATACATAAAAACCTTCATCTTGAATCACTCTATCTATTTAAAAAAACTGCATCAAAATCAGAGACAGCGACAGCGAAGAGGGACAGAGAAAGCGACTTTGTTTTATACTATGTAGTGAAAATCAACAAAAAAAGAATTGGCGAAATTTGACGGAATTAAAGTTCGCGTGTAAAAATCGTTTGTAACAAACATGAAAAACAAAAATAAATATGATGACGACTGTAATCCCCGGGCTCGCGTTTATAATATTAGTAGGAAAAAAAAATATGATCACTACTGTAATGCCCGGGCTCGGTAGATATCTACCTCAGATTTTTAGTTACTTAGATCTTTGAGAATATGTAAAGAGAGTCACGTCCAAACATGACATTTGGTACATGCCCACATTTTGCACTGTAGTTGTATTCCTTAGGTGACAGGTTGCAAGCCCATCGCCGCTTGTAATAATACTAACCTATGACACACACCTTCGAATTTTTGGTTCTAGGGTATGCCGGTTTCCTCACGATGTTTTCCTTTACCGTTTAAGAGCACTGGCATTGCTCACATAACTTTAGGATAAGTAGATTAGTAGATTTAGATATTAGTAAGACGGTATTTATTCATTTTCAGTCTTACTTTCGTAACTATTGAGAATAAGAATATTGCTGTGAATAAATCAGTTTCCGTAAAACAAAATGCTTCAATATAACCTGAGCAACTCATATTGCCCAAAGGTTCCGCGAAGGAGTCAAAGGTGTCGCGAACGTATTGATTCGGAATTGCGGGAATAACAAATTCTTTAAAGTGTTGTGCGCCGATAGTAGCGTTTGATGTGTGCTCTAAGTTAGAGAAGCTGAGCAATCTCAGAATGGTTTTTCCATTATTTATTATCATAAACTTAAATTTTGAAAATATCGATAGAAGCATTACTATAAGACAAGTGATAGCGCGCACGAGTGACTTTTGTAGCCGTGACTGTTTCGTCACTCTTATCAAATCTGTGGTTATGTATTGAGATGCGCGCATGTTACGACGTGACACTGGGTGACATCTCGATACATAACCTAGAGTGACAATACTCCCGCTATACTATCAATGAGAAAAAGTCAAAAAGACATTGCCACAGATCTGTTTCGAACTAATCGAACTCGAAATTTCAAAGTGATCCTTGTGATTTTATTGAATAAATATAATTTTGACTTTGATACATAAGTTTATTTCACTGTAGCTAGCATAGGTACTCGTAATTGACTAAAATACTAAAGAACTATAATACACACCTACGCACTTCCGAGTTTATTTTTATTATTTTTCAGCACTCATTTTGGCACATTTTGTCAAGCCTATAATGTATGCTTCTCAAAGGTTGTAAACATTTAGGAGTTTCTATTTTTAAGATGTGAAATATTTTTAATATGTTTTTGTTGTATTATAGTTGTATATTTTCCTATTTAGTCCCTAATCGTATTGAATAAGCTAGTAAAAATATTTTTTAAAAAAAGGTTGAGAGCGCTGGTAGCGTAGTGACTACCACCCTCTTTAGATATCCTCAAATATCTATGTCACAAGAGGTCTGGGGAGATATCTGTCGAGCCTGGGGATTGCAGTCGTGTTTTGTTTTATATACGCCAGTGAAATAAAAATTCAAGTGGTTTCGCTTATAACTTGTTCCAAACCAAGCCAGCGAGGTGTATAATGTCGGCTCCTCTCGACGTGATCCAACGCTAATCGATCCAAAGTCACTGACGCTATCACCCGCCGGCTGAAATAAAACACATCGTACTATTGGTACTTCATCATCATCATCATCCGCGGCCCGACTTCACCCACTGCTGGGTATAGGCCTCTCTTTGCATATGCCATTGTCCACGGTCTGCTGCTAGCCTCATCCAGGTCCGGCCCGCGACGGATACTATCTCGTCAGCCCATCTCGCTACCGGACGACCGACGCACCTATTGGTACTTACTCAATTTATTTATTTTATTTTACAGTTTTAGGAAAAGTAACTGCTAGGTAATTATGTTACAAAAATGATGTGTGATTAACGGATAAGTATAAGTTTCCACAAAAAAAGTATTATATTATTATAAACAGTCTAAAAAGAAATAAGGACGGCGTAAGTTAAAAATAATATATAAAACTTAGTTACAATTATACCTTATCAAAATAAAAATTACTCAACAAGCGTTTAAGACGCTTGGTTGAGCTGAGGTTGTGCTTATCATTAAAAACAAAGGTTTCTTTGAAAGATTTGCATGTCCTAAAAACTATAAACACAATAAGAAAAAGAAGAATTAATTAAATAAATAAACACATTTGCATAACATAATACTCGTATATATATCCAAAACAATCACAGCTTTATCTCACCCTGAATCAAAATGCTCCTTAAAACCGACCCCAATTCATTTTAATATTAAATCAATGACAGAACCAATTCTGTAAGGGATAACTCGATTGGCAGGAATGCCCGAGATATTGGCTCTTTGTCTTCCAATCAATGTAACTTAATGTAGATGAAGTCTGAACATCAAAGTGATACTTTTATTTATTTAACTTATGTTAGCTAAAGCCACTAAAAAGTTAGTAAAGAAAAGTTATTGTTAAACTTCTTGGTCATCGCGAAAGTTGTGAACGTTTCTCGCGTGGAATCTTTTTTTCGAACAAAATTAATTATAAAAAAAATACTATGATCTTTACTGTAATCCCCGGGCTCGGTAGATATCTCCTCAGATCTTTAGTTGCTTAGATATTTTAGGATATCCAAAGAGGGTAGTCAGAGGCACGTCCAAACATGACATTTATATTATAAGAATACTAACCTATGACACACATCTTCGAATTTTTGTTTCTAAAGTATGCCGATTTCTTCACGATGTTTTCTTTCACCGTTTAAGAGCACCGTTAATGGCATTGCGCACATAAATTTTTCGAATGGAAAAACTCATTGGTGCACGACCAGGTTTGAGCCCACGACCTTCGCATAGTGAGGCAGTGGTGCTACCACTCCACCACCAACGCTCAAAATTAATTAACATAGAAAAAAATACGTATAAAAACAAATTATTAGATGTTTTTTGTATTATTTATGTTAACATCTACATTCATTCTTCATCATTATTTTGCCCTTATTCTGCAGAAAATAGAACTGAGAAAATGCTACCAACTGAGTATTGAGGCCAGTAATACTCTAAACTTTAATAGTATTAAGATTTAAAGGCGCTTCGGCGAATTTTGTCTATCATCGGAAATACAAATGCCCGAAAGTGACATTTATCATAGCGTTACTCAGCGAAATGACGACTTAATATTCGGAAATGCTCGTCAAATTCAGTTGAATTTAATAGTTGTTTTGTTGCTAAATTCAAATTATCGTATCGTTCATAAGTGGTGTAGTTGTAGAGATCGATTGTCAATGTACTTGTATCGAAACATAATGAGGTACTTTGACAATCGAGCTTCCATTTCAATTAATCTTCCGTTGTTCAAATGATAGTCCAAATGATTTAGCTTAGAGTAGGTTTTGTGAGATTATTTAGCGATTTAATATATTATTTCGTATATTGATCGTTAAAGCTAGAGCTGTTACAGAAATCATGTATATTTTATAGTATTTTCGTAAATTTATGAGCCGGGTTTTCATCACGAATTCATAATACATTGCCGAATTAATATGACATTGTTATTTCGTACCATGATCTATAAAAATTGTATTGAAGTAGTGTTACTTGAAGCTTCAAATGTGACGTTTCTAAAACGGAATCGATATGGAATCGTTCTGGAAGAATCCACAAGCCCTTACAAACCATTATGTTTCAGAAAAGTCATGTTTGAAGCTTGTAGTAATACAATACAACTTTTATAGGTTATGGTACGAAATGTCAAAGTAATATAACTTTATGTATGTACTTTTAAACTTACGCGATCTGAACACATTATTATTAGTATTAGACGGGTATTTATCGCGTTTAAATTACCTTATATTTTCCCGACGTTTCGACAGGTTTGCACGCTGTCGTGGTCACGGGTAGACTAGAAACGGGTAGAGTCTACCCGTGACCACGACAGCGTGCAAACCTGTCGAAACCTCGGGAAAATATAAGGTAATTTAAACGCGATAAATACCCGTCTAATACTAATAATAATATAACTTTGCGTAGTTTGGGGCTAGCTGGCGTTGTGTGAACTGCCCACCAATATACGTACCACTAATACATACCACTATACGTGAGAACCTTTCATTGGCTATCTAGCACTAAGCAGTTATTATTTTTATTGTAAAAGCTGTTGGTTTTCCTACAGATAAATAAATATATATTTATTGATATTTCTTTATACCCAGTACTGGGAGAAATCAGATGACAACTGTATTGTTAGTTGTATCACTATACCTTTGTCTATGTTTACTCACAGTTAAAGTCACAACGTCCACTTGACGTCATGAGTGTTACAAGACACAAACGGGACAAAAGGTGACGGCGGACAAAGAAACTTCTTTGTACGCCGCTGCCAAAGGTTTTCTAATAAGCAGTGGCTATCATAATACGAGTATTATAGTTCTTACAGCCAAAACACATACATCTTGCGTCTTTATGTAAATACTAGATTCCGCCCGTGGTATCTTGAAAAACAAAAACAAAATCTATCCCACGGGAACCGTATATTTTTCCGGGATAAAAAATAGCCTATGTATTATTCCAGTATTTAATCTATATTTGTGCCAAATTTCATCCAGACCCGTTCGGCCGTTTCAGCGTGAAAGAGTAACAAACGTACATCCAGACATCCATACATTCTTACAAACTTTCGCGTTCATAATATTCACGAGTCACGATGTGACGCCGTGGCGTGTGTTTTAGCCCTTAGATCGTGATATTTGAGATTTTTTTTCGATATAAGTTTATTTGAGTTTATAAATTTAAGTCGTATGAAAAGATTTTTCGTTTATTGTCAGAAAAAAACTAACAATGACAACGTCTCTTCTCTTCTTCTGATGATAGTTTTGCAGACATTTCAGATGAATATTAAAAATTGGTGGACTTTGTGGTAGATTAACCTAAAATATTCGAATTATTCCCATCCTGTCCCCCTGCTCTGTCTCTTTGGGGGGACAGATGGGACTAAAACATTATATTTGTCCTCCGCTTGACAACGGAGGGGCAAATAGAACTTTTATTGATTGAAAAAAAATATCTCTTTGTTACATTATACTCATCATGGACATATTTTTGGCACAATTATGACCACGTTTGGTAAAATAATTTGTTTTTTTGTGAATAATACCAAAAATACAAGAGTCCGGCTGATCCAAGTAAAAGGTGCCAACAAAAACCAGGTTACGGTAGCTAAGTAACGGCCGCCGCTCTTTCAGCAACTGTAACTGAAGCCGAATTGTTTACACGCACTTCACACGCGACAGAGAAAATAATTGTTGTTCTAAGAACCTTTGTTCAAAGGAAAATAGAATGTTAGCTAAATTCGTTTTCGCTTTTTTGCACAAAATGAACGTCAAAACGCATGTAGAACTTAAGGTTAAAAACCTGGTGTTTAGTAATAATAATAATAGTAATTTTATTTCAGGCCACATTAGTCTAGAACAAGATAGAAAATACTTAGAAACTACGGCCCATATAAATATAATGTATATTAGACTAAGGAATATATCGATCAAAGAGTAGTCACTACACTGGTTCAAAGGAACTAGAATATATGTATGTATATTAAACTAAGGAATATATCGATCAAAGTGTAGTCACTTTTTAAACTATCGCGACTTGGAAACATGTTTAAATATATACTCTCGGGACTTAATCGCTTATTGTGAAACATTCTATTTACCTCGACGTTTCGATGATATTACAATCACCGTGGTCACGAGTAGACTGAGGGCCGGCGTCCGCTCGCATCTTCAACTGACGAGACTACCCTCAATCAGTCATCACAAACTACTAGGGTCGCGACACACCACACTAATAATGTCCGGCGATATGTTAGACGATTTTTTACGATGCGAACACATTTTGATGACTGGATCCCACGTTGAAGACAGTTTGTAACATTTTCCCGGTTAATTTTTTTATTAAATTAGCATCGGTAGTTTCTTCTTTAGTCGACAGAGCCTATGCATTGTGTGACCCGGAATTTCTGCAAGGGGAACTATCTCATGTACAAGGAGTTTTAAAGAAGAACGGCTACAGGGTGAAAAACATGTGTGCTAGACGTACGAATAGGGTAAGAAAGGATGATGTTCCGAGACAACGAGCATACTTGCCGTCGGAAAAAAAAGACTGAAAGTAACACCGGTGACGAAAAAGATGAAGAGTAATAGGTTAGCGTGATATGAGCATGTGATGAAGAGATGAATGTAATGTGACGAGGAAATTGTTAGGTCATTGAATGTGGATGGATACAGGTAAAGGTAGGCCAAAGAAAAGATGATATGAGTAAGAAAGAAGTAAGTACTGAGATGACGGATGATAGAGGGAAATGGAGGAAGAAAACGTATTTTGCCGATCCAACATAAGGCAGTAAAAAGAAAAAGAAGAATTATATAAAAAGGAATTCTTAAAATTAAACCCAAAGACGTGACAAGTATAAGTTTGAAGTAAATAACTACGCGAGTAAAGTCGGGCGCTACACTAGATAAACTCTATCGCGTAATGAGCAAACATTAAACGACTTAGATACGAGAAACAGATTACTGTCTAAAGATAGTTTTACAACATATGTAAATATGATCACGACTGCAATCACCAGGTTCGGTAGATATTTCTTCAGATCTCTAGTGACTTAGATCGTTGAGGATATCCAAAGAGAGTAGTCAGAGACACGGCCAAACATGACATTTGGCAGATTTTGCATTAGTTAATACTAATAGTATTCCGTACGTGACAGGTTGCAAGCCCATCGTCGCTTATAAGAATAATAACCTATGACAGACACCTTCGAATTTTTGGGTCTAGGGTATGCCGGTTTCCTCACGATGTTTTCCTTCACCGTTTAAGAGCACTGGCATGGCGCACATAAATTGAACCTTACCTATAATAGGCACTGAAATTCTAGCAAAAAAAATATATTAGTGAACTGGATTTGAACCCACAACCTTAAATCTGGAAGACAAAACCACAACCACTTGACCACAAGTTCAAAATAAAAATAGAAATCCCAAAAACTTGCACATTTTTTTTCTATTAGTTCACAATACGGTAGCTTGGCCTATCGCAGCCAGTTCAATATCAAACAACTGTCAAACTGTCTCAAGCAACTGTCAGTCTAGCTTCCAGAACATTCGTCTTGTTGAACCAGGGTTTACAATGTTAGCTCAGCGACGTGGAGTTGTTTGGTTTGCTACTGTATTGTACTGCGGAGCTTGCGATTTGAAACTTTACCGTATTACGTTTAAATTTCTGAGCTTCTAGATGTCTGGTTTATGTATAGTTTTACTAGCTTTTGCCCGCGACTTTGTCCGCGTAGAAAAGTTTCTTTAGGCAGTATTTTTAATTTATAGGATTTTTATTTTTTACTTAATTTTCATCTCTTATTTAAACCCTTTCAAGCACTTTTCAGGTGACTTATGTTCTCTGTCAAACTTTAGTTTATCTTTGTACCTAATTTCATCAAAATCGGTTCAGCGGTTTAAGCGTGAAAGCGTTACAGACAGACAGAGCTACTTTCGCATTTGTAATAATTAGTTACTTATTTATTTATTTGACACTTTGAATCGGGTTCAAGTGCGAAGCGAGCGTCGAAGTGACTTGAGAATTACCGCATACAATGCCACTTCTTACGTCATCTCATACTTTATCTGTCAAAATCTCCCCGTTAATTTAGTTCAACTCGCTGACACGCTCGCAAGAGTGGCGCTAGTGGAAGTTCGAATTATCAACCGAGTTTTTAGATTGCCAATCAAGAAACTCACAGCGGATTCAGATTCGAAGTTTAGAATGAGGTCTTACAGAATCACACGGCTGAGCTGTGAGGACAGTCAAATAAAATTGTTATGACATTAAAGTATAACCGCTTTTCATAAAACAAAGTAAGTATCCTCAAATCAAATGTTAATAACCCATTTCTCTTTTATAAGTCATTTTGAAATTTAAATTAATCCTGCCGTTTCTAAGCGTTTTCATATTCAATTTGACGTCGCCTATACTCCTCTAAACGACCCGGGGTTGACGGATTTACATCAACTTTACATAATTACGTGAACTCAATGCAGGTGGCGCTAGTTTCTAACAAAAACAACGTTCCAATTTTGAATTAATCTTATTTGAAAATGGAATATTTTGTGATTTTTAATAGAGATTAGGTCAGTATTTACTCTGTGAAGGATGAATTTTAGGCTGTTTCTTCTTGCCTTTAAATTTGGATGTATTCCCGTTGTCCCCATTGATGGTGTCCCCTTGATGGGGACAAGGGAACTCAAAAAAAAAATTCCAGTATTAGTTTTACTAAGCAACACTAGTTCTTTGGTATAACGAGTTTCGGTATTTCGCTATATTTCGCTGCGGAAAAACAACTATTAAAATTTTACGGTGTATATCAATATACCTACTTATTCATATTAAAAAAAATATATCGATGTATTATGGAAAACAGCAAATGCGCCATCTTTAAAATTTACGACTTTAACATTTGGTTTAGATAACTTAACCGTAGCCATTCTAGAAAAAAAAACACAAAGACCTTTGTGATCATAAAGGGCTAAGCTTTTTTAATTGAAATACAGAACCCTTAAAACAAGTAAATCTAAAACAGGTTTTACATAAATTAATGTTTAATCCTAAAAGCACAATTTGTCCCAAACAAAAATAACAACGAAACAAAACAAGGTAGAACTCTGTTTATCTCCTGCAATAACTCATTGACTTCCTGTAACAGAACTAAAATCAGCCATATATCCATTTGTGCTTCTCTATCGAGTTGAATAAAATACATAAATACCTTAGTTTGCTGTGAGAGTGTGTAATAGTTTTCCGTCTAAAGTACATTTAGTTGAAATTGTACCAAAATTTGCATTTTTATGTTTAAAAGTAATATTACATTAAAGATATAAAAGAAAAAGAAATATTGACGTTTTATTGTACTTGGCAAAAAAATTATAAAACAGAATCAAAATATTCTTTATATAAAATGGATGAGTCAATATAAATAGCCCTCTATTTTTTTTCCAATATTTATCTTGTTTCTACGTCTTATTTTATAGATAATTTTATAACCTGTTTATAAAATATTAATAATAACATTAATGAATAATAATCGTTCATCGTTTTGATGACAGCTACATATAACCCAGCATCATAAAGGATGATTGCGGTCAAACGCCAAACTGTAAGGCTAGACTTAATTGGATAGTTGGTGACGGCACCCGGCGTGCCTCTCCGCCACCGGCTCTAGTGAGCTCACCGCAAGACAGTTATCCGTTCTATTCAAATCTAATTCTCTGTGACTCAGATGAAGTTGAAATTCAAATTCAGAACTCAAATACCAAGTAGTTTTCATATCTAAATACTTCTTTGATATACTTACTTACTTGTTTTTTTAATGAAGTTTTGCTTTGTTTTTTTTTATTTAATTAAAATGTATTTTACGTATGTATTCAGCTTTGATTTTATAATAAATAGAAAAAACACAAGATAACAATTCATTTGGTAAATAATATTAAATTAAATAGCTTTTAAATATTTCGTATAAAACTAAGCACCAATAGATATTATAACTAGTATACTTACTTATAGTTTTAGCATATATATTTTCAAATAAAAAGCCGGAGAAAACACAAATAAAAATAAAGCCGGACTCGCCAACGGAATAAACAAAGCCGGATTCGTGAATAATAGCCGGAAAACCGCGACCGTCCTCCGAACAGATATAATTCGGCGTTTGTTTTTAGAATAAATTTGAATTCGCTTTAGTAGTTCCGTTCGTCCGATACCGGACGGAATATTCTGAATATGTGATGGAGTTCGGAAACTTTCCGGAAGTGACGTATCATGCGCAAGCTGTCGCCTGTTTTGATGTACATTACTTTTTAGAATTAGTTCAAAATTGAATTTATTAAAAAACTAGGTGTTTGATATTAAAACCGGCCAAGTGCGAGTTGGACTCGAGCACAAAGGGTTCCTTACCATTATCTATAAAAACGGGAAAAAAATCACGTTTGTTGTATGAGAGCTCCGTTAGCATTTAGTTTTATTCTATTTCTTAGTATTTGTTGTTATAGCGGCAATATAAATACATGATCTGTGAAAATTTCAACATGAGGTACAGCCTGGTGACAGACGGACAGACAGACAAACAGACGGACAGTAATAGGAGTAATAGGGTCCCGTTTTACCCATTGTTTACGAAACCCTTATAAAAAAGCAGTGGAATTTAACTAACCCGGGAAATTAATTAAAGTGGAATAATTATGTGGAACCAAATCCATCAATGGATTTTTCAACCGGATCAAAGAAAAAGAATTTTTTTTTTCAAAAATCTGTTCTTTACTTGAAAAAGGAAGTAAGAATTACAATAAGAAGGTTTATTTTTTCGTTTTTTCAAATCGTTTGTAACATTTAATTAATGTGAACGTTGCTTTACAATCATTGTAACAAAGGACAATGGGCAGATTGGGACCACCCTCCAATAACAAAAAAATATATGTCGTTGGATAGGTCTTTTCAATTGGAACCACTATTGCTATGACAGCTTTGCTGTCACAGCTGTCCGTTCAAAGATATAAGACTTTTAAGTTTTGATAAAATGTTAAAATAAATAAAATATTATTATTACAATAATGATTTATTACACAGTAACATAAAAAGGGGCCCCCTTTTATCAGTTTTAACAGTGTTTTTTTATTTATTCTGGTATTTAGGGTATTCGTGTCCGACCGACGACGTATTTTATGGGTTATCCATAATGACATGGCTTAAAAACATTGCTGGTGCAATAAACCCTTCATGAATTGCATATCCTAAATACCATATTATTGATATAATGTGTGCAAATGTGCCCATCGTTCGCCTTCCTGCTAAGCATGTATAATAATGGTCTATAATGTTGCCTTCATTCGGATTATATCTAATTGAAACATAGAGAGAAAACCAGTTAGATGACCTGCCCGATTACGGAATTCAGGAAAAGGTGTAGCTTTTGCGTGGACGTATCCAATCGCGTCATGGAAGACAAAGAATGTATTATTGTTATTTATTATTGAACAACAACCCAAATGAAGGCAACATTATAGAGCATTATTGTACATGCTTATCAGGAAAGCAACGGAGGGCACAATATGTGCACACATTATATCAATATTTAGGTATTAAGGATATGCAATTCATGAAGGGTTTAATGCACCAGCAATGTTTTTAAACGATGTCAGCCGTGTGATTCTGTAAGACCTCATTTTATACATCGAATCTGAATACGCTGTGAGTTTCTTGATTGGCATTCTAAAAACTCGGTTGATAATTCGAATTCATACTAGCGCCACTCTTGGGAGCGTGTCAGCGAGTTCAACTAAATTGACGCAGAGATTTTGACAGATAAAGTATGAGACGACGTAAGAAGTGGCATTCTATACGGTAATTCCCAAGTCACTTCAACGCTCGCTTCGCACTTGAACCCGATTCAAAGTGTCAAATAAAAAGCGTCTTATGCGAAGTGAGAGTGAATAGCGATGTGAGATGCAAGTTGATGTTTGAATTTTACAGAATCGACGTACTGTGTAGATAACCTATAAATATGTAGGTAGTCGGTCGGACACGAATACCTTATATACCAGAATAGAGACCCTTTATCAGTTTTATCAGTGTTTTATTTTATGTTACTGTATAATAAATCATTATTGTAATAATAATATTTTATTTATTTTAACATTTTATCAAAACTTAAAAGTCTTATATCTTTGAACGGACAGCTGTGACTGCAAAGCTGTCTAGGCAATAGTTGTTCCGGTTGATTAGACCTATCCAACGACATATATTTTATGTCTATTGGAGGGTGGTCCCAGGTTCCATACATTTTTGCCCATTGTCCTTTGTTCACTATAAAAATAACATGCTATTGTCGCTCGTTTTACGGATAAAAACTAATATCTAGCGAAAATAATACGTTCTGAAAACGAAACAAGAACTAATTGTGAACTTAGCACTAGTTAGGACGTTATCGAACTACTAGCGAGGCTGTCACTTCTTTTAACCAACCAGTGATAGAGGTTCAAACATTATAATATTTCATACTCGCTAGTTTGCACAGTAGTTAGTAGTCCATAAAGTAGTCTAAAATCTAGATATAAATGTAAAACTTATAAAAGTCCTAATAAAAGTAGCCTATGTGCTAATTCCAGACTATAATCTATATGTGTGTCAAACTTCATCCAGATCCGTTCAGTTGTTTCAGCGTGAGTAACAAACATACACTCATACATCCAGACATCCATACATCCAAACATCCATTACATTTTTACTAACTTTCGCGTTTATAATTATTAGTAGGATACCCGTGCAGTATGTACCCGCGTAGGATGTACGCGTTAGATTACTTTTGCGCATAGCGGCCACAGCGAAAGTTCAAAAAATATTATCCTAGATTTATTTCGGGGATAAATACAACCCGGTCACATTATCTCGAGACCTGGCGTCGATGACGTCAAGTCGCATCGGCGCTCTGATATTATGGTGCGCAAAACAAGAGCGCGGGGGTGAAAGGAGAACGGGGCGGGAGGTTCACATTCCAGTGAGGTCTCGAAATAATGTGACCGGGTTGTAATTAAACTATTTTGATCAAATCCACTCAGTCATTTAATGGCTCAATTGATAATAATCAGTTTACCTAAACGCTCGTGCTGACTCAACTGAATGAAAATTGTTCAAAACAAAACAGGAAAAGCGTGAGTGCTAGTATTGTCAGTCAAACAATTAAATGAGTCAGTTAGATGCCTCGCAAATTTTCGTTGGACACTTTCTATAATGTCGTATCCATCATACTATGTACTGCATCTAAGTGTTTTACAGAACTATTGTTACAATCAATGTCTATCAGCAACAATGCTGTGATTAGTAATTATGATTTAAAACTGAAATGATTGGAATAAACAGATGGTGCGGCAGTATACTATTGAACAACCAGTAAATTAGCTTTACCTACAATTATTAGCAGTAAGCATTGAGAGTTTCGTGTTATTGAATATTAATTTAATATTCAATAACACGAAACTCTCAATGAAAATATTGGTAAACTAATATAATAATGTCTGTATGTATTATTATATAAAAGGAAAAATAGATAGTCTTTTTTGAATCTGATGGCAAATACCTGCCATGACACGTAAATTTAATAGGTATAAAATTAAATCAGTTTTGTCTGACTTTTTAGGGAATATTATACCTAGGCAATTTTTGTTTCCAACTAATTTTATTAAAATCAATGCAAATGAATGATTAAGATTTATTAATTTAGCAAATAACACGTTTTTAAATAAAAAATGAAGTACGTATTTAGCTACGTATTATTAAAAATTATACAAAAAAAATGAAAAATAGTGTATATTAGATTTAGTTAATAAGATAATCTAATTTTAAAATGATATAAACAAATTAAAAGAGTCATACTCTCATACTTTTCTCTCGCAAAACCACAAGCAAACCACATAAAGTTGACAAAGAAACCAACCATTGACTACCGCTTGTGGGCACAGTTCGAAGTTGCGCTACTGTATTTCTATTGTATTGTGACTGTACAATGTGACAATAGGTAGCGCAACAAAGGCTTTGTTCCGCCATTGTGCGGAAAAGGGTTTTACGTTGAGTATGTAGCTAATTGTAATCACAACGTGTATTCCATTTTACAGAAACGCGTGAATCATTGCATTTGGAATCTTATTTCAAGAATCCTAAAGATCATTTGACTATTTAATCTTTTCAAAATGTGTTTGTAAGCACGTGATTTAGTCGCTTTCAAAATAAAGATGTTTCGAATTGTGTTTATGATTTTTAAAATAAAATTATTTTGAATTTTAATAATAATTACAGATTTATCTTAATAAGAGCACTGGTGGTGTAGTTGTAGCAAACACCTCGTAATCTGGAGGTCGTGAGTTTAAACTTTGTCGTGCATCAATGAGTTTTTCCATTCGAAAATGGTAGGTGCGCAATGCCAGTGCTCTTAAACGGTGAAGGAAAACATCGTGAGAAAACCAGCGTACGTAAAAATTAAAAGGTTAGTATTCTTATAAGCGGCGATGGGCTTGCAGCCTGTCACGTATGGAACTAATTACTGTGCAGAATGTGGGCATGTGCCAAAAGTCATGTTCTGACGTGCCTCTGACTATCCTCTTTAGATATCCTCAAAGATCTTAGTCACTAGAGGTCTGAGGAGATATTTACCGAGACTGGGAATTACAGTCAAATTCAAACTGAAACTCAAATCATGTTGATTCAGTAATATCACAGGGATCATTTTGAAACGTCTCACATACTAGGTGAGTCTAGGTGCCAATTCCAGTCCTATCCCCAGTGCGAGAAGAACTGACAAGAAAGTCGCTGGGCCCTAGCGCTTTTTTTGTATGGTCCTTGTTGATTTTGTTAGAGCTTCCTACTTCTGAAGAGCGCTGGTGGTGTAGTGGTAGCACCCCGGCTTCACGATCCGAAGGTCGTGGGTTCAAACCTGGTCATGTACCAATGATTTTTTCCATTCGAAAAATTTATGTGCGCAATGCCAGTGCTCTTAAACGGTGAAGGAAAACATCGTGAGGAAACCGGCATACCCTAGAACCAATAATTCGAAGGTGTGCGTCATAGGTTAGTATTCTTATAAGCGGCGATGGGCTTGCAACCTGTCACGTACGGAATACTAACTACTGTGCAAAATGTGGGCATGTACCAAATGTCATGTTTGGACTTGCCTCTGACTACCCCCTTTAGATATCCTCAAAAGATTTAAGTAACCAAAGATCTGAGGAGATATCTACCGAGCCCGGGGATTACAGTCGTGATCATATTTATTTATTTATTTTTTATTTTTTCCTACTTCTACTTTATGTAATACTAGCTGTTGCCCGCAACTTTGTCCGCGAGAATATCCGAATATAGTGGAAGTTTTCGCAACGCACGCAATTATTTTAGGTATTTTTTTAACACCTTGGGTTACATTTTTGGAGTTTTCGTAAGGAACCCTATTTTGTTTTGAAAATATTATAGAGCCTATGTCACCCGGGGATAGTGTAGCTTCCCAACAGTGAAATAAATTTTCAAATCGGTTCAGTTGTTTCGGAGCCAATTCAATGCAAACAAACAATCAAATCTTTATAATATTAGTATAGATTTTACTTTGTAATGAAATTATAAATGCAAAAGTAACTCTGCTTGTTTGTTTCACGTTATTTTGGCAAAATTATTGTTTTCAGGGATTGAACTAAGCTAGCTTTTGTCATACAAACGAAACCGCGGGCAATAGCTAGTCAGCAATAAAACATTAGCACTGTCTGACTAATTCCTAGAAGTACATACTTGTTTGTTTGATCAGCTCCGCTGAAGTTTCAGCGAGAGCTAGTTAATATTGAACTTTGAATCTGTTGGAATTTCCAGATTATTGCAATTGTTGTAGTTTAGCGCTGAAACTGAAACTTCACGTACTTGCGGCTGGGCCAAAGATATAGCAGCGGCGTACGCATATAACTATACTTACATTATAATCTATATCCATAAAAATGAATTGCTGTTCGTTAGTCTCGCTAAAACTCGAGAAAGGCTAAACGGATTTATCTTATCTTGTTCTTGAAATGTTCGTGGAGGTCTAGGGAAGGTTTAAAAGGTAAGAAAAATTCGAATAACTTCCGGGAAAACCCTTAAAATAGCCCTTTTCTATTTCCCATACAAACGTTTTCTAATAAGTACGAAGTCTGCCGGGTCAGCTAGTAAGATAATATAAGAGCGCTGGTGGTGTAGTGGTATCACCCCTGCCTCAAGATCCGAAGGTCGTGGGTTCAAACCTGGTCGTGCACCAATGAGTTTTTCCATTCGAAAAAATTATGTCCGCAGTGCCAGTGCTCTTAAACGGTGAAGGAAAACATCGTGAGGAAACCGGCATACCCTAGAACCAAAAATTCAAAGGTATGTGTCATAGTTTAGTATTCTTATAAGCGGCGATGGGCTTGCAACCTGTCACGTACGGAATACTAACTACTGTGCAAAATGTGGGCATGTACCATATGTCATGTTTGGACTTGCCTCTGACTACCTCCTTTAGATATCCTCAAAGATCTCAGTCTCTAAAGATCTGAGGAGATATTTACCGAGCCCGGGGTTTACAGTCGTGATCATATTTATTTATTTTAATTGTACATTCATCCTAGCATTTAATTAAAGAGTAATACTTAGCTAATTCTTCATATATATTTTTAAACTTACGCGATCTGAACACATTACTATAAGTATTCATTCGGTCATCCCGTGACCACGACAGTGTGTAAACCTGTCGAAACGTCAGGAAAAATCGTTAAATAAAACGTGATTAATACCCTTTTAATAATAATAATAACTAATTTTTAATTTTTATCAAATTTCTCAAGTTTAGGTATTTGACCTTTGATGTAACTACTCTTTTCGAAGTCATTTAAAATAAATAAATGCATTATAGTTCCATGTTTTCAATTATTAAATAAATACCTAGCTACTTTTTTAATTTTCCCCCACATTAATGAGAGTATTTAAAATTTAATTCAGTTAATGGACTTAGTACGAAGTTTTCGTCTAAAGCTTCGTAAAAAGTGGTTTGCGGTTTTTCAAAAGTTAGTTATTGTTTGATTTTAAACTTTATGATTACAGTCATAAAGTTTGTTTTATTAAGCTAAGCTGGGTTGAAAATTTTTATTTATATAATAGTGCTTAATTGAATTAAAACCTTTGAACAATTTAAAAGTTATATACAGGGTAAGTTTTTGAGACAAATGTAAAATTATAATATTTTTCTAATTTCTTTCCCTCTTTAGATCCTCAAGATTTATGTAACTAGAGATCTGAGGAGATATCTATCGAGCCTAAGAATTAACAGTCGTGCTTTATTTTCACGATGTAATATTGATTTTGAAAAATCTTCGTTTAAGAAAACTATACTTAGTACTTACGTTCTTAGATCTAATTATATTAAGTAAGCTTTCAATGTACCCTCAGATTTCAACCCTTAGCTTTGTAAGTTAATTAATTAAAGATCTAGTCATTTATCATTCTAGAATTTGGATCTTTCGACACCCTAGCCTTAGATAGCGTAGTTTAAAAGCAGTTTCACAATCCTAAAGGGTCTTATGATTTAAATAACAAACAAAAAGTTGAAACTAAACATCGTGAGGAAACCGGCATACCCTAGAACTAAAATTTCGAAGGTATGTGTCATAGGTTAGTATTCTTATAAGCGGCGATGGGCTAGAAACCTGTCACGTACGGAGTACCAACTGCTGTGCAAAATGTTGGCATTTGCCATATATCATGTTTGGACGTGCCTCTGACTACCCCTATTTAGATATCCTCAAAGATTTAAGTAACTAGAGATCTGAGGTGATATTTACCGAGTCTGGCGATTACAGTAGTGATTTTTTTTTCTTCTCTAAGGCCCACTCATCGGTTCATCATACTGGTTTGACAGAATTAGTGACATGATAAAAATAAGACTATCAAGTTTTTTCACATAATCATACAAATACTTGTCCAGCAATATTATCCAGAAATATTATCATACAAATAGTTTTAAACCCCACTGGTTTAAATCATACTTGCGCGTTATTGAGATACCTAAGTATTTAGTAACAACAATTAAATTGAAAACTTAAAAAACCCCGTCACAAATTTAGCCCGCCATTTTGTGGTGGCGGCCATCTTGGATTTGAAATTTGTCATAGTGTATAGTATTCTACTACTCAAGCCCTTGTATTTGATATATATTGAGGGAGTTCTAAAAAATATGTTAGTAATCCGTTAATTATTTTAAAACTCCCGACTAATTCACCTTTCAAACAAAAAAACAAAATCAAAATCGGTTCATGAGTCCGGGAGCTACGATGCCACAGACAGACAAACAGACACGTCAAACTTTTGCGTCGGTGTTTAAAATAAAAACTTTATAATGTCATCAAAAGTGGATCCCTAAAACATTTTTATACAAAATAATTGTCTGAGGTGCTCACCCTTTCGGAAGTTCCAAAGTTTGTCCTTTTAAGGAGCTTAGCACTTTGCAAATTACCCTCGTAGAAAGTTATTTAATTTATAACAAGATAAAAAACTGTTATACCCGAATAACTTGTTCTGTAGTTGCCTCTTTATTGTGATTATGCGAGTAAAATTGTGTTTTCTTATGCAATTGGTTTTTTTTATTGTCACCAGTTCATTTGAATTAGTGTGGTGAAAGTAATAAAGTGCAAATCAGAAGCTCCATATTTTTTTAATATTAGAAATTCCGTCTTTATCATTAATTCCTTGATCAATTAGTGTTAGGACGAGACTTGCTAGTCAATAGTCAATAATCAAATATATTTATTTCATTGAAATCACAGGGATCATTTTGAATCGTCTTACACACTAGGTGAGTCTAGGTGCCAATTCCAGTCCTATCCCCAGTCCGAGAAGAACTGACAAGAAACTCGCTGGGCCTAGCGCTTTTTTAGTATGATCCTTGTTAAGTTTGTAAGGAATACCTAGCAGAGTTGGAGCTGATTCGTCTCAAGCTTTTTTATCATCTAAGTACTTTGATATTTTATAATAAGCTTTTTCAAACAGTTTCCTTTTAATTACATTTTTTAATTTTCCAATTGATAAATCAAGCAAACTATCAAAAAACCGGAAAGAGTGGCGGAATAAAGAGGCCTACATTATATAATGGGTGCAAACAATCTGAATGATGATGATGAACGCTCAGCTATAGCAAAGTAACAAAATTGTATGATAGCTCAGCGGCCAGCTGGGTTGAAGAAGCAGCGACATCTATCCTCACTTCCTCATTAATTTTAAAATAAATTTAAAATGAAACTCAAGCCCACGCACTAAGGATTAGAAGATTCAAAACCCCAGCTCATTAAACCCGGGTCTGAACCTAAACCCGAATCCTTAAATAACTAAATTCCTCTTCCAATGTCCGTTTGCGGTATTAGGTACAGTACGCGTCATGCAATTATATCCGCGAGTGGAGGCTGGTTGTACATTAAAAAGCATCATGGAAAGCTTTTACAGACCATCTGTTTTATGGCAAAAAATAATAATCAGATTTCTAGTTACTTAGATCTAAGAGGGTAGTCAGAGGCACGTCCACACATGATATTTTGGCACATGTACAAATTTTGCAGTAGTTAGTATTCTGTACGTGACAGATTGCAAGCCCATCGCCGCTTATAAGAATACTAAACTCTATGACACTCTCCTTTGAATTTCTAGATCTAGGGTATGCCAGTTTTTTTACGATGTTTTCCTTCACCGTTTAAGAGCACATAAATTTTTGCACTTGCATTGCGCACATAAATTTTTCAAATAAAAAAATTCATTGGTGCACGACCAGCTTTGAACCCACAACCTTTGGATCGTGGGGTACTACCACAACACCACCAGTGTTCTTAACAATGTATAAGGATTTTTAAGTATTTACAATTTTATCGAAGTAATAAGATTTGTATGGAAATCTGAAATTAGAATTCATAGAAATTGTACCCTCACAACTTCCACTTTATGAATCACCCCGTTCAGGTTTAATATTTCCGGGACACCCTTTTTATGTCGTAATGTAATTTGTAACTTATCAAAAAGTAGCGACTTCGCACGGGTGCAATGCTGATACTAAATATACTATAATGTGCTTATTTACGACATAAGAAACCTCTAAAATTACCAGTGTTTCTCTACTATATTATGCATGTATTATACATACAAACCTTTCTTTTGAATCATTCTATCTATTAAAAAAAACTGCATCAAAATCCGTTGCGTAGTTTTAAAGATCTAAGCATAAATTATGATGTGTATCTAGAACCAACAAAATATTAAAACTTTGAACCTATCCAATCAGATTGGGTTTCCAAGTTGGATTCTCCGTATAGTGTTTACTTCACCTAATTGAAACCAGGGAATACTTAACAAATTGCTATAAATTTCCACTTGTTTTACTAACGAACCTTGTTTCGGTGTTAGGTAATTTATTTCAGGCGTTATTCTAGCTTTTTCATTAAAATCAGCTAAGTCCTTTTGTTCAACCCATTTAATACTAACCATAATTACTTACCTAAACAATCTATTAACAACTTTATAACTATTATTGTTATTGTTTTGAAAAATTCAGGGCGTATCTGTTTTGCTCCAAGATTTTTTCGATATAATTGTGGTAATAATAGGTTAATGAATAAGGTTTTTTTGAATTTTTTTTTTTAAATAAATAAATAATGCTGGACAATCCACACAGCATCATCTAGCCCCAAAGTAAGCTACTCAAAGCTTGTGTTATGGGTACTAGATAAATTATATATTTAATACATTATAATTATAGATAGATAGATATTTTTTATTATACATAGAAAACACCCAGACCAACGGAACAAATTTCTGCAGATCATACACAAATTTGTTCCGCGGCGGGAATCGAACCCGCGACCTCTTGCGTCGCAGGCGAACTCTCGCCCGCTACGCCACTGAGGTCGTCAAAATTTATTCGGTTATTTATGGTTTTAAAATAAATGTTTAGAAAAGAGGTAAATACAGTATTCTTAAAGAAATTAGAAGCACATTTTCAAACTAAAATAGGTCTGATAATAATTTTTTTTACAAAATTGAAAACCGACTTCATATAGAACCGGAATACAATCGATATCTATCTATTCTATATACATACATATAATACAATTGTTTATCTTTGCGTTTGTACACGCTCTTCTCCGCAACGGCTGAACCAAATCGAATGCAGTTTTCATTAATGTATTGAGATAAGCTTGGATTAAAAAACAGTCGACAAATTCTCTCATAAAAAATATTCACGTTTTATTTGTTCACAATAAAATCGCCTCAATTTTCCAGAGAAGCCTTCAAAGGTTATAATGACAGGTACTCGCACGGCCAATTCTTTCCAGCACGTTCCATTTCACGTAATGACGTAGCAACTTACCGCGCCATTTCACGCAAATTGTAGGCACACGAGTGTTGCGTGCTGTCTTACATGTCGAAGGCTCCAAACTCAGAAACGTGAGACAAAAGTCATCGGGTGAGATGACGTCACATCGCAGAGGATGTGTTTTAACTTGGAATTTAATTGTCATCGCGGCATTAAGCTCGAAAAAGTGAGATAGTACGGAGTGGATTTGACGTCGAATCGACATAGAATTATGAACGAAATACGTTTTAAAAACTAAAATAAACCGACTTCAAAGTAGCACTACGTAAATTGAAATGGGACTACACGGGAAGCACCAGTTTTCAAATAAAAGAGAATCATCAAAATCGATTCATCCAGTCGGTTTTGAGGTAACAAACATAAAAAAATATAACCAAATTTAGGACCTCCTTCTTTTTTGAATTCGGCTAAAAACAGATGACAAACGCCGAGTTGCAAGTAATTTACATTTTTTCAATAATATTTAATTTGTTCACACTTTTTCAAGCATATGCGTGACAGTGACGTCATCTCACCTCAACATTTTCATCGAACGTTTCCGTGCTTAGGGTCCTGAGGTCGTCATATTCAAAGTGAAATATATGAAAATAATATAATATTTTTTAACAGCCATCTTTTGTTCAAAATTGACTTGACTACTTGACTATGACTCTGTGACGTTGACAATACTTATAAATAAATACACTTGACACTGGCAAAATTGTTCTCTAAGAGACAGATGCCATACTTGAAGAAGAAGAAGAAGGTACGGTACTTAAATGATAAAAACTGGGTTCGTTGATAAATAAAATTGAAAACCCTCACCATGTCACGTATGGCCCCTAAGTTAACATACAAAAATGGTTTTTTATTAATGTACTCTTTTTAAAACGTCACTTGACATCACTTTATGAATATTTCCAACTCCTAACACATTTTTGTTGAGATTGGAATATAATAAAAGAGGTGATTTTAATAATGTTTCCACAATTTTACAAAATAATTAGATTCTAGATAAGATTTTAGAAGTCTGCTTTTAGTCTGAAAGCTGTCAGCCTCGGTTACGAAATTCCATAAAAATCGATAAATCAAATCTGAAGTAAGCCCTAAAACGTTATTAATTTATTTTAAGTAGAATTTACTGCAAATTGTGATACGGGGCTTTACTACAACTCTTCGGGTAATATTAAAGTAATATTACTATGAAATATTTTTTTTTATAGTAATAAATTATATCTCGTACCATGACCTATAAAAATTGTATTGAAGTAGTGTTACTTCAAGCTTGAAACTTAGACTTGTCTGAAACATTATGGTTTGCAAGAGCTTGTGGTAAGCCCAAGACAATTTGATCGTCAAACTGATATTACCCACGAAACTATTGGAACTGTGGTTTTTGAAGATACAAAAATACGGCTAAATCATCGTCTGTTTTTATCCCACCACAATAATTATGTTCTTTTTAGGGTTCCGTACCCGAAAGGTGACCAACGGGACTCTATTAAGTACTTAATATTCGTCCGTTCGTCTGTCTGTTAGCGGGCTGTATTTCATATCGTAATAAATGCAGACAGTTAATTTTTTTACAGAATGTATCCTTATATTGCCGCTTTAACAACATTATAATAAAACAAATTAAACAGTACATACTAATAAATCTTGTGCGATGGTGCAAAACTCTTCATGCGCGAGTCCGACTCGCACTTAACCGATTTTTTCCTCTCTCTATCAGCTGTAATTTCCGTATTCACTCCATTTTTACCATAATATCCTATTTCACACAACCTATCGATCTTTGCGAGCGCTGGTGGTGTAGTGGTAGCACCCCTGCCTCACGATCCGAAGGTCGTGGGTTCAAACCTGGTCGTGCACCAATGAGTTTTTCCATTCGAAAAATTTATGTGCGCAATGCCAGTACTCTTAAACGGTGGAGGAAAACATCGTGAGGAAACCGGCATACCCTAGAACCAAAAATTCGAAGGAATGTGTCATAGGTTAGTATTCTTATAAGCGGCGATGGGCTTGCAACCTGTCACGTACGGAATACTAACTACTGTGCAAAATGTGGGCATGTACCAAATGTCATGTTTGGACTTGCCTCTGACCCTCTTTAGATATCCTCAAAAGATCTAAATAACTAGAGATCTGAGGAGATATCTCCTGAGCCTGGGGATTACAGTCGTTTTTTTTTTTATCGATCTTTTTTTGACTCTCCCTCTACTGTTATATAGTATCCACATTCATATTGATTATTATTTTCGTTACATGTAACGAAAATAATGATCAATACCAATGTCCGATACCAATATATTCAGAATTAATTATGTTATATTGATGGATTTTTGCGAAAAAATCCGCGGGTGTTAGTTTTGTATTAAAAGTCTGTAAAATGTAACATATTTTGAGTTTATCTATAATTTGATAATTTTCATTATTAGCCGGACAACTAAGCCACACCTGGAATGAGCTGGCTTCAAAATAGGTCAAACAAACTTTCTTGAATGTGAAAATTTGAAGTATTTTCACCTACTGATAACATAAATGCAAAAATTTTTGGTGTCAGGTACTTTTTTTACCTAAAACATTAAAACATTAAAAAGAGCGCTGGTGGTGTAGTGGTAGCACCCCGGCTTCACGATCCGAAGGTCGTGGGTTCAAACCTGGTCGTGCACCAATGAGTTTTTCCATTCGAAAAATTTATGTGCGCAATGCCAGTGCTCTTAAACGGTGAAGGAAAACATCGTGAGGAAACCGGCATACCCTAGAACCAATAATTCGAAGGTGTGCGTCATAGGTTAGTATTCTTATAAACGGCGATGGGCTTGCAACCTGTCACGTACGGAATACTAACTACTGTGCAAAATGTGGGCATGTACCAAATGTCATGTTTGGACTTGCCTCTGACTACCCCCTTTAGATATCCTCAAAAGATTTAAGTAACCAAAGATCTGAGGAGATATCTACCGAGCCCGGGGATTACAGTCGTGATCATATTTATTTTATTTATTTTTTATTTATTTTACATTAAAAAGTAAGTCTCTGACGTACAAAACGATCTTCAACAATCCAATGACGTCCTAAGCGGCTCTGATTGCTTCGCAAGTGGAAATTGAATTTTTTTTCCCTTCTTAGATTTTATTTTTCGTAAAACTAGATAACGGTCGGGATGAAAGCTGAAAGATAAATAGTTTAGATTAAGTACTTACTTGTTTTTGTTCTTTTCTTTTCAGATATTTGCCTGTTTAAGGTAATGCGTCTAGATGACCGGAACCACAGACTAAAATAGTAATAGCTGGGTAACTTTTACCGTAGAGAGGAATTCCTCTCGGCGCTCGGTGGAGCAACACCAGTGCGGAGCGAGTCAACGATCCTGAGGATGCTTGGTGGAGAAGCGAAACACGTGTCGAGTTTCTATTTGAGGTATTGTGTTGGGATTATTGATAATAGCTTTATTAGATAATTGTTTTAGCGGGAAAGTACTAGACATTTCCGTCCTTTTCAGTATTTGTAACGGATTTCCGCAAAGTCACGCCTGAGTCAATCATTTATCTTATGATCGTGTCTGTAATCCCCAGCTCGGTAGATATCTCCTCAGATCTCTAGTTACTGAGATCTTTGAGGATATCTAAAGATTGTAATCAGAGGACCTCCAAGTATAATATTTGCCTCGTGCCCATATTTTGCATAGTATTCCGTACGTGACAGGTTGCGAGCCCATCAAAACTTAAAAGAATATTAATATGACACATACCTTTAAATATTTGGTTGCCGGTTTCCTCACGATTTTTTCCTTAACCGTGACATTGCGCAATGTAAAAATGTTAGTACAATTTTATGCTAGCAATTTTCTAAAACCAGGAATGAACCAAGTGTTTAAAATAAGCTATGTTCTTATCTTAAAAAATATCTTAATTAAAAGTAGACAGTATCCACCATCCCAAACTTAATTTTCGCCGAACACTTTTCACATTAACGTAAATGTGTAATTAATTCTGGAACAAAAATTCGGGAGCTTAATTATTTCGAGTTTTACTTACGGCCGCACTAAGAGACTTAAATTTTAATTCTAACTTATCTTAAAATTTACGTTGTAATTATTAATAACATATTTTTTTCTATGATTTTTTTTCTAAAATTGTCAAAAAATCATCTTCTCCTATACGTTCTATACGTTTCTATGGCATCGTAATTAGAAACCTTTTTTATTAATGACTAGCTGACCCGGCAGACTTCGTACTTATTTAGAAAACGTTTGTATGGGAAATAGAAAAGGGCTATTTTTAGTGTTTTCCCGGCAGTTATTCGAATTTTTCTTACCTTTTAAACCTTTCCTAGACCTCCACAAACATTTCAAGACCAAGATAAGATAAATCCGTTTAGCCGTTCTCGAGTTTTAGCGAGACTAACGAACAGCAATTCATTTTTATATAATATAGATTGGATTATTAATGTAATAATATATTATCATTTTATATATATATTTGTTTCAAAAATAGTCAAAAAAACATTTTCTCCTATACCTTATGGCGTCGTCATAGAAACTTTTTTAATATTTCATAGGCTTTTTTATTAGTGTTAAGAGCGCTGGTGGTGTAGTGGTAGCACCCCTGCCTCACGATCCGAAGGTCGTGGGTTCAAACCTGGTCGTGCACCTATGAGTTTTTCCACTCGAAAAATTTATGTGCGCAATGCCAGTGCTCTTAAACGGTGAAGGAAAACATCGTGAGGAAACCGGCATACCCTAGAACCAAAAATTCGAAGGTATGTGTCATTGGTTAGTATTCTTATAAGCGGCGATGGGCTTGCAACCTGTCACGTACGGAATACTAACTACTGTGCAAAATGTGGGCATGTACCAAATGTCATGTTTGGACTTGCCTCTGACTACCCTCTTTAGATATCCTCAAAGATCTAAGTAACTAAAGATCTGAGGAGATATCTACCGATCCTGGGGATTACAGTCGTGATCATATATTATATATTATATTATTATTATTATTTTTTATTAGTGATGTCACAAAGTTAGGTAATTTAAAATTACTAGGTGAGTGAGTGATAAAAAAGTAATGTTTGAATAAATATTAATGGGCTCCGCTGAGTATGGGCGTTAGTGATGGTGAATTATAAATGGTCTGTGGTAAGTTGAAGCAATTAAGCGAAAGTAGAGGAAAACATTTGGGGAGTGAAATATTTTTTCTCGTCAGTGCCCATGTAATTGCCCATCTCAGGAGTTGTGCTAAATTAATGTTATTTTTAGCCACTTTTTGTATACCACGTAAAAATAATTTAAAATTAATTATTAATTATTCCAATTCTGTCTGTCAAAATAAAAAAATGTCAAGCGTTATAATTAGTAGGGTTCAGTACCCACTGGACCTTCATAATTGGACCTCACCTACACGATAGGACCTATTCGACCTCCTATCAAAAATATGGTACACACTGGACTTTCAAAATAGGAACGTACCTACACGATAGGACCTATTCGACCTCCTAGTAGCTGGGTGACCAAGCTTTGCTCGTCATTTTTTTGGTAAACGACGTGATTCCCGCCAAGGAGAAAATGGCGGTTAGGTTAGGTTAGATTTATAGAAAACGGAAGAAATTAATTTACGCAAGACTAGGCAGTAAGGTCTATGACTATAAGCCTGCTCAAATGAGCGAATAATTTAACAACAACGGTAAACGACGTTTTCTAAAAATGAAACTTAGCCAGATCGATTTATCGCCCCCTGCATTCTTTTACGTTATGTCCGTAACAGAAGGTATCAACCAAAGAAAAAGAAAAAAAAATGTGATTAGTATCTAAGTAGGTATATTTGGGTAATCTATTATGGGTACATTTAAAGTTTAAGTATACACTGTGTCCACGAGAGCTACTGCCGACAAACTGTTGTACAGTTTGGCAGAAACTTTATAATATAATGTACTTTAACTTTGAAATATATAAATAAATAAATAAAAAATAAAATAAATTCATGAATATCGTTGGAGTCATCTTCTGTAATATATAATCTGAATGATTATATATTACAAGAATTGCTCCACGCCTAAACTACTGAACCAATTTAAATGAAATTTGATACAGAGATAGTCTAGACTTCTAGAGCTTGTGAAAGGAGAGGCTACATTTTGTAAAAAAAAAACTCAAAAAAAAATGATTTTTACGAACGCTACATACAAGTATTCGGTCCACTTGTCGTAAGTGGTTGCCGTAGATATTGACTCAATAACTAAGCTAGAGGTAACCACTCGTTTCTAAAAATAAGCATTTCAGAAAAAAACATCTATTAATCAATTTATAAATCTAGAAAAAACCTCAGCAAGAAAGATGACAGTCTAAGGCTTTATTTTAAACTAGCTTTCGCCCACGGTTTCGCCCGCGCGGTACCTCGAAAACCAAAAACGAATCTATCCCACGGGAACCGTACATTTTCCAGGATTAAAAGTAGCCTATGTACTATTCCAGATCATAATCTATATCTGTGCCAAATTTCAATCAGATCCGTTCGGCTGTTTCAACGTGAAAGAGTAACAAACATACATCCAGACATCCATACATTCTTACAAACTTTCGCGTTTATAATATTAGTAAGATTTCCCTAGAACATCTTTGTTTAGTAAAAGCGTTATCTGTGGGGTCTGAGCCGTGAAATAAGCGTGTGTGAAATCTCACCCATAAATTGTAGAGATAAGTCTGCCGGTGAGATATTAAAAATATCGTCCCTTAGAACATAATTTACGAGGTTTTTTAATTTAAGTTGAAAGATTTATATATGTTCTTCACTTTTTATCTCATTTATTTTTTTACAAATATTTTCCAAAGTATTTTGATTAAAGCTTTGAAAATATGTGTGGTTTAATTTTAAATTATAGAGTGAAGAACAGTGTGAGAACGTTGTGGAGTGAAAGAAGACGTGATGGAAATTGAGAAGGGTTTAAGATGGTTTAGGCATGTAGAAAGGATGGATGAAAGGAGATTGACGAAACAGGTGCATAAGGCGAGTGTGAATGGGACAGTTGGAAGGTGAAGACTTCGGCGTATGTACCTCGAGCAAATTGGGGTTTTAGAGAAAGGCCAGGTCCAGAGTACCCTAAACCGACGCGCATCTATGAAGAATGTAATGAGAGTGAATGAAGCAAGAGAGGTGAGTCAGGATCGTAGCAAGTGGAGATCCGTGGTCTCTGCCTACCCCGTCGGGAAACAGGCGGGATTTTATGTGTGTATGTACTATGTTTCAAAGTATTTTCGTTACGAAGCAAAATTTTAGGTCTAAAATGGTGTTTTTGGTTCAATCATAACATGTACTTTTTTAGAGAAAATAAAATATTAAACGTTAATGATTTCACACCACACCGCAAGTTAAATAGAAAAGGGATTTTATATAATTTTTCTGTAAACTTGTGCTAGCTTACAGATTATCAAACCATTATCAAACAACAACAATGAATCTTCTGATAATTTCATGAAATTACAGATAATAATTGTGTCTAAATAAGAAAATAGAAGATAATTTACTGTACGCGATTGTATTATTATATTAATTTATTACACGAGATTGTAATACAAAACTAATTTTAGAAAGTCACAATAATGAATTCTGCTTGTTTAGTAATTATTGTTTTCGAATGAAACACGATAACTCCAATGTTTCAAGTTACCATATTATTATGTAGTCTGTACCACTATATAGTCTACCTACACTAATATTATAGAGGTAAATTTTGTTTGTTTGTATGAGGTAATCTCAAAAACCAATCATCCGATTTCAAAACTGTTCACCAATATTTATAGAATGAACTTTAAGGATGAACATATTAAGCTATATAGGCACGACCAAACATTATATTTGGCATATACTTCGTAGTTTCAAACCATAAATATAATATACTAGCTTCCGCCCACGGCTTTACCCTTGAAAAACAAAAACAAATCCAACCCGCGGGAACCGTTCGTACATTTTTCCGGGATAAAAAGTACCCTATGTGCTATTCCAGACTATAATCTATATCTGCACCAAATTTCATCCAGATCTGTTCAGCCGTTTCAGCGTAAAATAGTAACAAACATACATCCATACATTCTTACAAACTTTCGCGTTTATAATATTAGTAGGATTTTTGCTCCTATAAAAAGTTGCTCCCAGTAAAGTTAACTTTATGAACAAAACGTGACATGTCACTCGTTATCAAAATACGTACAATAATAAAAAATATGACATCACACCGTGACAGTCCAGCGTGTCATCGGCATAAACGTTATCTTGCTGGCTTAATTTCATCAAAATAAAAACGAAAAAGCCTAACAAGAGTAGGTAATACCACGGTAACAGCATGGGCGTGGGTATTAACTGGCGTATAGAAACGTAACTCATTTTTTTTATCACCGCTTGCAGAAAAAATCATCGAATTCATTTGAGTTTGCGTTAGAAAGATTCAAAGATGTATAATGAAAAAATTCTGCAAGTTTAACCTATTAATTAAATTATTAGAGTGAATGAAGCAAAAGAAGTATGTCAGGATCGTAGCAAGTGGAGATCCGTGGTCTCTGCCTACCCCGTCGGGAAACAGGCTTGATTTTATGTATGTATGTATGTAATTTGTGAAAAAACTAACGCTTCATTTTATCACCACTACCAGAAAAAATCATCGATTTAATTCGAGTGGTGCAAGCAATTGAAGGATTTGAAGATGTATCATGAGATATTTCAACAAGTTTGACGTAAATGTTGTACAACATTTTTAGAAGTGAATAACTAACAATTGTATAATGGACGAGAAAAGAGTGCATGCGACGGAGACGCAAATGTTGAGATGGATGTGTGGAGTGACGAGGATAGTTATGGAATGAGCATAATTTATGAGGAATTTTGAAAATGGCGCCGGTAACGGAAATTATGAGCAGTAATAGGTAAGCATGGTATGGGCATGTTATGAGAAGAGATTAATGTCATGTGACGAGGAGAGTGTTAGGTATGAATGTGGATGGACACAGGGGTAGAGGTACACCAAAGAAAAGATAGATGGGCTGAGTGAAAGATGACAATGGTAAGAAAGGAGTACCGTGATGACGAATGGAAGAAGATCACATGTTGTACCGACCCCACATAACGTGGGAACAGGGCAGGAAGATAATGACGATGAAATGAGTTACAGTTCTATGGTGAATCAGTTTATTAGCGACATGACAGTGAGTTTGAGCAACTAATTTAGCAACTTTTATTTGGGCATCGCCGCCGGGGCACCAGGTATCATGTCAGAACTCGACGCCAAAAAAAAACTTTGTTTTGTTATAAAAATTGGTGAACCAGAGAACTTTTTTGTTATTCCAGTGGCTGAAGTTTTTTAATGAAAACGGGTTGGGCGGGTCAAGTTATAATTGCTATCAACGCTTATTTTAAACTGTAGTTTATTAAGAAACTTTTGAAAGGCAACTAATTGCTTAACTAGGGTCTTACAAAAAAAGCGCTAGGTCCCAGCGAGTTTCTTGTTAGTTCTTCTCGGACCGGGAATAGGACTAGAATTAGCACCTAGACCCAAAGTTGAGACAAAATTATTCCTGTGATTTACGAGTAAGTATTAAAAAAAAATATTTTAAAGCATTGGAGCTCTTGTGGTGTAGTGGTAGCACTAGGTCGTGGATTCAAACCTGGTCGTACGTCAATTATTTATCCAAAAATTTATCTGAGCAATGCTAGTGGTCTTAAGTGAAGGAAAACATTATGAAGAAACCCTAGAACCAAAAATTCTAAGATGTGTGTCATCATTAGTTAGTGTACTTATAAGCGGCGATGGGATTGAAACCTGTCACGAACGGAAAACTAACTACTGGGCTAAATGTGGGCATGTGCCAAATATCATATTTGAACGTGCCTCTGATTACTTCCCTTTAGATAGGTATCCTCAAAGATCTAAGTAACTAGAGATATGAGGAGGTATTTAACGAACCTGGGGATTACAGTCGTGATCATGTGTTTTTGTTTTAAATTTGAATTTGCTTATATTATGAGCAATTTTAAGCTTTATTACAGTACAATAAAATAACTTCTTCTATTCTTGGGTTGGACAGTTGGTCGATACAAAGCCATAAAATAACAGGAAATAAGGTCTTAGATAAACCGGAAGGATCGACTGTTAATCTTCTTAACGCCTTTAAGGCCGTTTCTAGAGCAATAGAGCCTTAATGGTGGACCCTAAAAAATGTGTAGCCGTATAATTTGATGGTCCACTAATGAATTTGAGGTCAATTACCTTTTATTCTGCTCTTTTACCAAGGAAATTAAAGTTACGTGGCTTAGTTTATGGGCTTGCTGTTTTTTTACATCTATCTATTTCAAGAATTTTGCTAATTTAATTAATTTGACACTCAAAGTGAAAAACTGGGGCGAAAACTTCTGATGCTTTATTTAATGAATTTATTGAATAAAATTGTTTTTCTCAGTTTGATAATCATAGTATAAATAATCTTAGTGTAATAATAATAATGATAATATTGTTTTATTATAGCAGAAGACTGTGAAGTCTAGTAACAATGAACTATGAGGAGAGGCTTTTGCCCACTTGTGGGATACTAACGACCAACATATTATTATTTACAAAATTAACAAGGATCATACAAAAAAAGCGCTAGGGCCCAGCGAGTTTGTTGTCAGTTCTTCTCGTACTGGGGATAGGACTGGAATTGGCACCTAGACTCACCTAGTATGTAAGACGTTTCAAAGTGATCCTGTGATTCTATTGAAAATAAATATATTTTGAAATTTTGAATTTTGTATTGTCATAAAAACTTTTTACATTGAAACAAATTATTGAAGTTTGTTAATTTAACACATGAAATAATCTTAAGATTTTTTTGAAGAAAAATAAAACTGTCCAATAGTTTAAGTTCAAGACTATTGAAAAAATTATAATTATGATATTACGGAAAATTTCATCATCATCATCATTATAGAGGTTAATAAATTGTAATAAATAAATAAAATAAATAAATAATGCTGGACAATCCACACAGCATCATCTAGCCCCAAAGTAAGCTACTCAAAGCTTGTGTTATGGGTACTAGATAACTGATATATTTAATACATTAGATACATAGATAGATATTTTTTATTATACATAGAAAACACCCAGACCAACGAAACAAATTTCTGCAGACCGTACACAAACTTGTTCCGCGGCGGGAATCGAACCCACAACCTCTTGCGTCGCAGGCGAACTCTCGCCCGCTGCGCCACTGAGGTCGTCAATACGAAATAAACAAGGTAAAAACAAATATAAAATTTGTTCTGGTGTTAACCTTTTATAAACAAGTCTCAGTATTCAATCTTGTTGGATTTATATGAAGGTGCAGTAGAGCTAACAATCACGCGATCGGATCTGGGAGCTAGCACTAGTTTCTCAATACTAGCGACCGACTGGGTTCAGTATAAACTCTGCTTCTTCTTCTTTTTTGTTATTGCATATGTCTCTTTTGAGATCAATTGTTAAACATAAAAATATAACTTTAAAGATTACTTCAACATTGTATCAAGTTTTATAAACACAATGTGAAATTTCGTAAGAGTTGTTATCTTATACCTTTATACGAGCAATTCTTGTATATATAATATATATATATAATCGGAATCTCGGAAACGGCTCCAACGATTTTCATGAAATTTCGTATGTAGGGGGTTTCGGGGGCGATAAATCGTTCTAGCTAGGTTTCATTTTTAGAAAACGTCGTTTACCCCAAAAAAACGAGCAAAGCTCGGTCATCCAGGTACTTAGTATTAAATGGGTATTTATCGCGTTTTGTTTACCTATTTTCCCGACGTTTCGACAAGTTTACACACTGTCGTGGTCACGGGTAGGCTCTAATAACAATGTGTTCAGATCACGTTAGTTTATAAATATAGATCGTAAGAGTTGATCCATAAGACAAATTTTCTTACTTCCGATACTTTCGGGACACTGTTTTTCGGTATTTCTAGTTCGATTATTATTAGTGTTAAACGGGTATTTATCGCGTTCTAATTACCTTTTATTTTCCCGACGTTTTACGCTGTCGTGGTCACGTCTACCCGTGACCACGACAGCGTGATACGTCGGGAAAATAAATACCTAGGTAATTAGAACGCGATAAATACCCGTTTAATACTAATAATTATGTGTTTCTAGTTCGATATTCGGTTGTACAGTCAGCTAGATGCACTCCTATCATATCTCTACTGGTGCTAGCCTCCTTAAAGAGATACGATGATACGGTATTTTCTTATCGAGTTACTACTGAAGTGGAAAGATTAACTGTGTATCTTGTGATATTGCATCTCACTGGAGAATAGCAAAACTATGGCCTTCTTAAAGCGACTTACGTCATATAGCAGTGGTATAAAATTAAATAGATTTTTAAAAAAATATATACAAAAAAATAATAAAAATTAATAAACCGACTGTAGTAATGTTGCTATAATATTGTTATAATCAGGGTTATAATTGAGATAAGGTGACTCAATGGTCAATCCCTGCCCTAGATTTTCACTGTAACATTAAAGTCATTAGATCGCTTTTGTACTTTCTTGATTTAATAATTTCAGCACTTGATTACAGTTGTATAAATATTAATATTAAAAAAAATTAATCAACTTTCTGTCCATTTCTCACGTCATGGTGGGCTCGGAACAGAGTTCTTCCATTTTCCTCCATCAATATATAATAATAATTAAAAAATTACTTATAGTAAATGCTGGATAAGGTAAAAATATCTTTAATAAAATATAGGTTCATCTTCAATAGGGTATAGTTTATCCTATAAAAGAGCGCTGGTGGTGCAGTGGTAGTACCCTGGCCTCACGATCCGAAGGTCGTGGGTTCGAACCTGGTCGCGCACCAAAGAGTTTTTCCATTCGAAAAATTTATGTGCGCAATGCCAGTGCTCTGAAACGGTGAAGGAAAACATCGTGAAGAACCCGGAATACCCTAGAACCAAAAATTCGAAGGTGTGTGTCATAGGTTAGTATTCTTATAAGTGGCGATGGGCTTGCAACCTGTCACGTACGGAATACTAACTACTGTGCAAAATGTGGGCATGTACCAAATGTCATGTTTGGACGTGCCTCTGACTACTCTCTTTAGATATCCTCAAAGATCTAAGTAACTAAAGATCTGAGGAAGACATCTATCGAGCCCGGGGATTACAGTCGTGATCATATATATATTTTTTTTATAACAACTTGATCCTAATTATCTCGCTCTCGTTTATTTTAACTACATAGGTAGGTACTAATAGGAGTTAGATATGAATGTGGATGGATACAGGGGTAGAGGTAGGCCAAAGATGGACTGTGTGAAAGATATTTACGCGGGTAGGCGTACACCTGTCAACATTGTTTACTTTTGCTCCTGTAATTTAAATTGTTTAAATAATAGTAAATCCTTAAAATTCAGTGAAAAAACATTTCATACATAATTATAAATTAATTCTCTTTTGTCTGAAAGAGTAAATTTAAATTTTGAGTGTCTCTAAATGTGTATGTGAAGGTGAACATTTTGCACTAACCTGCTGGCATAACCTATATCACTGTGATGGCTCAGTTGCAAGAACTTTTGGAAACACAGCGGAACATGGAAGCTTCCCTTTCATTACGGATGGATGCTTATGAGAAGTCTCTGGCTGCCACTGCCACTAGAGACAACCAGCCCAGTTTAGAGGAACTGGCACTTGACTTCAAAAGTTTTAGAGAGATGGCCTGGTCATTGTTGCAGTCAATGCGCTCTCAGATCCAAATTATTCTACTTCAAGTTGATGACATAGATACTTACAACAGGAGAAATGCTTTACTGTTTGGTGGCATTCCAGAAACTGAGAATGAGGACTGCACTGTGGCCATTCTGAGTGTTATCAACTCCACAATGAACCTCGGTGATATTGAGTCGAACACTATCCAGCTATGTCATCGCTTGGGCCCTAAAAAAACCACTGGGTGTCGGCCAATACTGGTGCGTTTCTCTAACATTCAAGTTCGTAACCACATTTGGACAGAAAAGAAGAGGTTGAAATCTACACCTACAGTGGTTAGCGAGTTCCTGACTAAATCTAGGCAAGCCATTTTCTCTTCTGCTCGATCACATTTTGGCATTAGAGGCTGCTGGACACGTGACGGCGCTGTGTTTGTAAAACTCCCCAATAACGATCGCAAGCGGGTTGTGACGGTGGAGGAGCTTGACGCGCTTATGAAGAAATGTCCAGCTGCGACAAAGACCAATTCTCCAAGCAGGGCAACTGGCACGAGCTTGCAGCCACTACAGGCGGGCACATCGGCGGCGCCGGCGTCGGCATCGAGCTACGGACGTCTGCCACCGCCGACGTCGCAGCCGCCTGCGACCCGAAGCAAGGCGACTTCGCGCAAGGCCAACAAGTGACCGGCCGGCTAGTTTCCACACTGCTCATTGCATAGTTTGTACCGCCTCCAATGAACATTCAGTGTTATGGGTGTCCTAAACATCCACTTTTCATTATTTTCACTACCCACACTGTTCCTTAAACATTTTTATTGTTTTTTATTGTATACCTTCAATTCAACCTTCTAATTCACATTTTCATTCTCGACAAGAGATAGTTAACTACGCTACTTTCTGATATTTCTGACTGTCACTGTCAGTCAGTCAACTTAGCTGTCAAATACTCATGTGTAAGTCAAGCAAGTGACAGCTCAGGTTTAGATGTTTACAGAGCATATTATATAACTTTAACTAATTTTATTGTTAGATTACGTTTGGTTTTTACATGTTTCTTGTTTATTTTATCTTTTTAATTATTATTATTATTATTATTTTTTTCTTCTTTTTACCAAGATCACTATTTATCACAAAAAAGGAAAAGATATTATAAATGGATAGAGAATTATCTTAGGAGGTAAGTACATTTCATATTGTATCTTACTTTTAGTTTTTTGTTTTTGGCTGGAACTTCTTTTTATTTTTAACTTAGTTTGTAACTTAGCCAGCAGGAAGTGCATTGATTTACTGTTTCATTGATACCTTGTCTTTTAGAGAGACAGGTACCTACTTGTTCTTTTAGTTAGATAAAATCAAATCATACATTTTTTCTTTTTTTTAAATATTTTTAGGGATTTACTGTTAAATTAGTATAATTATATTTAAGTAGGTAATATACTTAAGTAGCTATACTTTTATTTTTATAGTAGAATATATACATATTTTTTGGTAGTTATACTATAATTACCCAATATCTTATCTATATCTATATAATTTATTTATATATAACTAGGCTATATTTTAAGTTTATTATTGTTTTTGCATTAGGTACCTACATACACAAAGTTTTATTATTATTATTTTTTCTTTATGGCAAGTAGTTGCAGTGATGAGGACTCGTTCTTAACCGTTGAGTCATTATCTGAATCATCTTTTGAGAGTGCTAGCAATGAAAGTCTATCCCTGGGTGAGACATTAAAAGGAGTATTTGCTCAGTATTCTAATACTCTAAACATTTGTCACATAAATGCTCAAAGTATACCAGCACATCTTTCTGACCTCCTTGAAACTTTTAGCTCGGGCTGCATTGATGCAATACTTGTGTCTGAAAGTTTTCTTAAGCCTACTCTACCATCCTCCTTTTTTCCTATCCCAGGGTATGTGCTGGTGCGTAATGACCGTACGGGGAAGGGTGGTGGTGGGGTCGCTATCTATCTCAAAAGTCACTACTCTTTTAAAATCCTAGGTCAGTCTCCCTCAACTTACAGTGCCTCTGCTGAATACTTGTTTTTAGAAATCGATATTGGGGTCAAAGTTCTTTTAGGGGTAGTTTACTGTCCTCCGACTATTGATTATTTCAATAAGCTAGAAACTGTTCTGGAGGAGCTGACATCTGAATATGCTCACTCTATAATTTTGGGAGACCTTAACACCTGTCTCATAAAGTCAGATTGGAGGTCGAAAAAACTCATTAATATTATTGAATCGGTTAACCTCAATATAATTAACTCTCAGCCCACTCACCATACTTCCACTTCTGACACACTGATCGATCTCATTATTTCGGCTAACGTCGATCGTGTAACTAATCACGGTCAACTTACTGCTCCTGCTTTTTCCCATCACGACCTCCTCTACCTTACTTATAAAATTCGCCCACCTAAGCCCAAGCCAATCACCTTATATCAACGTAACTTTTCTCGTCTTGATGTCACCAAGCTTATCAATGAGGCCAGCGTACGGGACTAGACTCAAGTTGAAAATCATACCTCAATCGATGAGAAAGTTAACTTTCTCAACTTGAATATCACTTCCTTATACGACAAACATGCGCCTATTCACGCGGTTAAACTCAAACATGCTCCTTCACCCTGGCTGAATGACACCATCCGGAAAGCCATGGCCAGGAGAGATCGCGCATTTCGGAAATATAAGCGAGACCGATCTGACGACAACTGGGCAGCTTACAAACGGATGAGAAACCGCTGTAACATGGTGGTGCGAAATGCTAAAAAGCGTCATATCGCTGAGCAAATAGAAGTCTCTACGCCGGCAGGCCTATGGAGATTTCTTAGATCTTTGGGAATAGGGAAGCCGAAGTGTCCTGACGTTAAGCTTAATGTGGACCTTAACTTGCTTAATGCTCACTTTACTTCCAGATGTAAACTGGCTAACAAAACCACCGCCATATCTGAGATTACCGACCTATCCGTTCCCAACATTGAACCTTTTATTTTCACGACTGTGGGAGAAGATAGGATTAAGAAAATAACTCTTTCGTTTAAATCCAATGCTGTAGGCTGTGATAACATCAGTCGAATTATGATTTCCCATATCCTTAACCAGATTATACCTACCATAACCCATATTGTTAATTTTTCACTCAGCTCTTCACAGTTTCCTGATCTTTGGCGAATGGCCCATGTAATTCCCCTTCCCAAAATTTCTAACCCAGTCCTCCTAACTCAATTTCGTCCTATTTCAATTCTCCCTTTTCTTTCTAAAATAATTGAGGCTGTCGTGCATGCTCAGACGACAGAGTTTCTCTCAAATAATCAACTTTTAAATTCTTTCCAGTCTGGTTTCAGAAAAGGTCATAGTACTACTTCGGCACTGCTAAATGTAACTGAGGATATTCGCACGAATATGGAGAATTCTCATGTAACAATTCTGGTATTGATTGATTTCAGCAGTGCATTTGATGCCGTTGATCACGACCTTCTTTTGACCTTGCTCTCTCGTCTTAATTTTTCTTCTTCTGCTGTTATGTGGTTTACTTCTTACCTCACTTATCGTCGCCAGAGAGTCCTAGATGGTCAAAACTTCTCTGAATGGTTTGGAATTGAAGCTGGTGTGCCTCAAGGAGGTATCCTCTCCCCACTTCTATTTTCGCTCTTCATTAACCTTCTCTCTCCAAACCTCCATACTCAATATCATATGTACGCCGACGACCTTCAACTCTACACTTCTGCTTCCGTTGATAATTTGGCTAGTGCCATCGAGATTATTAATAACGACCTGTCTCGACTACTTTCGTGGTCCACTCGCTTTGGCATTAAGGTCAACCCAACCAAGTGCCAGGCTATCATGATAGGCAGCTCTCGCCAACTTTGTAAGGATGAGATCTCCAATGTTCCGCAACTCTTTTATGATGGGTGTATCATCCCCTTCTCCTCTACAGTTAAAAACCTTGGGGTTATTTTCGACCCTAAACTTAGCTGGATACCTCACGTAAAAGAGATCTCTAGAAAATTCTACGCGACGTTGCACTCCATAATCCGTCTAAAAAATTTCCTACCGATACCCACGAAATTGACCTTGGTAAATTCGCTTCTTGTTCCTATCATTGATTATGCTGATGCCGCTTTTTTGGACTTGAATGAAGAGCTGCTCAACAAACTCGATCGACTTCTTAATACATGTATCCGCTTTATTTATAACCTACGTAAGTATGATCATGTGAGCCATTTCCGTGCCAAACTTAAATGGCTTTCAATTCGCAAGCGAAGAAATCTAAGATTATTGTGTCTTCTCTTTTCGGTGCTTAAGGACCCAAACACCCCTTTCTATCTAAAAGATCGCTTTCATTTCCTTACCGACGCACATGACAGACAACTTCGTTCAACTGACAACCTCTTACTCTCGACCCCATTGCATAGCTCGTCATTCATGTCAAATTCTTTTTCTGTCAGAGCTGTTCAACTGTGGAATGATTTACCTCTGAGCATAAAACAGATTGATTCGAAGGAGTCGTTTAAAAGAATGGTACGGGAACATTTTCTTAAGAATTAGGTAATTAATTTTTTTTTTTTTTTCTTTTTCTCTTCTTTCTTTTTTTTTTGTTTTTTAATGACAAGCGTTTTTCTCGTCTCTCCCATTGCAGGCACATAGGTTTTTCACGCTTTGTGTATGTGAAACTCATAGTTTTTATAAATTGTTTCAGTATATAATAAGTAAATAGAAATAAGTAGGTATTATTAATAGGATTATATATTATATTATTTAAGTAATTGTAGATTGTGTAGGTATTTTTATTTATATTAAATAGGTAGGTATATATATGTTTATTATTATAGGTATTTCTTTATATTTATCACGCCTCACCATCATTCAGCACGCCCAGGATGACTGGTAGAGAATGCTTTTAGCATTAAGTTCTCCTAGCATAAATAATTTGTGTGAAAGTGTTAAATAAATAAATAAATAAAGATGATACGAGTAAGAAAGGAGTGAGCACTGAGATGACGAACAGAGGGAGATGAAAAAGATCACATGTTGTGCCGACCACATAACGTGGGAAAGGGACAGGAAGATGACGATGATACTAAGTAATCTATGTCATATGTTCTGCGACATCTATTAAGTACAAGGGCAGCTATATTTTGTCGTCCGGAAGTCTGCAGACACCATAAAGCGTCCGTTTTATCTCCGTTGGACTTTATGACATGTTTTTGTCTAAGTTTCCATATTTATTAAGATGTATCACTTCTGATAAGGGTCGGGACGTGCGTAACGGAAAAGCTATGTATTGGATCGAAGAATTCAGCCGGTTATCTTGAGCCTTACTTGGGGCCTTACCACGAGTTCATAATATATTACTGAACTAGCTGTCCGCCCCGGCTTCGCACGGGTATTTATAATGATGTATTCAAAGTCGTAGTAGATACATTATTTTATTCTATCGTCAATAGTTTTCGCAGCGCACGCGATGTAAAGAATATTTTATATATTTTTTACACCTTGGGTTACATTATTGAAGTTTTAGTAAGGATCCCTAATTTTTTTGAAAATATAATAAAGCCTATGTCACCCGCTGATAGTGTAGCTTCCCAACAGTGAAAGAATTTTTCAAATCGGTTCAGTAGTTTCGGAGCCTATTCATTTCAAACAAACAAACAAACAATCAAAGTTTTCCTCCTTATAATATTAGTGTAGATAAGTAATACATTGTTATTTCGTACCATGACCTATGCAAATTGTATTGACTTCAAGCTTCAATAAATGTGACGTTTCTAAAACAGAATCGTTGTGGGAGACTTCGTGGTAAGGCCCCTGAATGGAGACTGGCTTTACAGCTCAGTTGGTAGTCGCTCTGCCTTCTGCGCTGTAGGTTGTGCGTTCGATCCCCACCCAGGTTAAACATTTGTGTGATGAACACAGATGTTTGTTCTGTGTCTGGGTGTTATTTTGTATTCCATGTATGTATTTACAAAAAAAAGTGTCTATTTAATCTCTCAACCATCTGATTCCCATAGCTTAAGTTTCGCTTAGTTTGGGGTTACATGGCGTTGAATTGACAAATGTCCATCAATATTTATTATTTATTTATTTTATACTTTCCTGGGTCTTATTTACAAAACATTGGGTGGGACCACATAAACTGTATGTCTTCTTCTTTGTTTCTTCTTCTTCTTCAATTATGGCATCTGTCTCTTAGAGAACAATTTTGCCAGTGTCAAGTGTATTTATTTATAAGTATTGTCAACGTCACAGAGTCATAGTCAAGTAGTCAAGTCAATTTTAAACAAAAGATGGCTGTTTTGTTGAAAATTTTCGGGATTTCCTCCGATGGAATTTGAAGAGAACTATTCACTCTAATTCACATACTTTACACTCGCGTCAAGAACCCGGGTTTTATTGGCAAAATAACCACCAAAATTACGCAATAAAACTCAAAATAACACGAGAAAACATATAAAAACCAGAGCGACGTAGTTGTCAGGCAAATACACCGCAGAAAATCCTTCTTCTTTGTTTATAGCATCTGTCTATTTGCGATTAATTTTGACTGTGTCAAGTGTTTAAATTAAGTAGTATTGTCAATGTAACAAAGCCATAGTCATTTTAAACAAAAGATAGGTGATTAAATTTCTAGGGATTTCCTCAAAAAGAAATATTCACTTTAATTCTAATATTTTACACTCGCGTCAAGAACTGTGGCTTTATTGGAAAAATAACCACCAAACTTACACAATAAAACTCAAAATAACACAAGAAAATATATTAAAATCTAGTGCGACAAAGTTGACAGTCGAATGCATCGTAGAAAATCTCTTCCTGGGCCATAAACAAAACATTGGCTACATCAAATCTACGTCAGTGTAATATCTCGGGCGATAACAGATGACAAAGGTTGCTAAGCTTGGAGTAGTGAGATAGATGTCATTGGGAAAGATTACGTCAAATTAGCGTCTTAATGTTGATCTTTATTCGTCGAGATATAACGTGATTTGTCGTTATCATGACAACTTATCACTCTTTTTGTTGAGGATTTGAGAAACATGTCGAAATTTTCTGCGGTGTATTTGCCTGACAACTACGTCGCTCTGGTTTTTATATGTTTTCTCGTGTTATTTTGAGTTTTATTGCGTAATTATGGTGGTTATTTTGCCAATAAAGCCCGGGTTCTTGACGCGAGTGTAAAGTATGTGAATTAGAGTGAATAGTTCTCGTCAAATTCCATCGGAGGAAATCCCGAAAATTTTCAACAAAACAGCCATTTTTTGTTTAAAATTGACTTGACTACTTGACTATGACTCTGTGACGTTGACAATACTTATAAATAAGTACACTTGACACTGGCAAAATTGTTCTCTAAGAGACAGATGCCATAATTGATGAAGAAGAAGAAGAAGAGAACCATGTCACGGAAATGCAGCAGAGAATATAAAATTTGTATATAAATACTTTATTCGAATAAAATCGCAAGATTCCACTAGCTATACGGGGTGTAAAAAGATGACTATCGAAAACATCAGGGCGTTAAGTACCCATCAGTACAAACAACTTTTTCTGAGAAACCAACACTGTGAGTACCTACGAAAAAAACAGCTGTTTCATACATTTTGGCCAAGTAGGTATGCCAACTTTGCCAACTTTTGTATGGAACAGTTGTTTTTTTCTCGCTCAGTGTTGGTTTCTTAGAAAAAGTTGGTACTTTAACCCCCTGAAATTTTCGGTAGCCGTCTTTTTACACCCTGTATAAATATTTTAGCGTTTTATTTATCCAGCAGAATTAGTTATAAACAGTGCAAGGCACAAAGCTAGGGATATCTGCTATAATACGGCACTAAGCGCTAGCTTTAAGCCATCTCTCGGGAAATCTTTCGCTGCAAAATTGGTTGCAAACGGTGCAGCTGGCAACATTTTGAGATGTCTCGTGGCGAATTTAATATAGCCGCTCGTATCACTAACATGTTTGGATCGGTCCTTAGATAGTCTCTACTTACTCAACAGTTTAACATGTATTTTATTATTCTGTCGCAAAAATAAAAATGAATGAAAATTGCTTTTTTTAATACATGTATCTCCGACGGATTCTTTTAAATGTTGGGTTTAGTTAATATTCGATTTTAATGTGTCTCAGGCGTGCCTGATTTTTGGATTTATAGCAAAATAAAAAAAATACTAACTACTGCAAAATGTAGGTATGTGCCAAATATCATGTTTGGTTGTGCCTGTGACTACCTTTCTTAGGTTTCCTCAAAGATCTAAGTAACTGGAGATCTGAGAAAATATCTACTGAGCCTGGGAATTACATTCGAAAGCAATTTTTTTTTTAAAAAAAATCTTGCTCTGTACTAACTTAAAAAAAACACATTTTTCTAAAATTTCCAATACAGGCTTCAAATATTTTTTTATGTTTACTGTTTTTGTTTCAAAATTTAGCATACAAATCGATTGAGATATTTTTTCGTTCTTTCATTCATTATATAGCTTTGTGTTTTTTGTGCCTTCGATAAATAGAATGAATGACAAGAGTCTCCTCAGTAACCTCACCGTTTTATTCATTTCATTCTTCATTAAAACTTTCTAGTTCTCAAGTTATGCTCCCGACATTTCGTGAGTTAAAAGACCGAATATCCAGAGTTTTGTACTCTGAGCATCAGTTTTTATCATCGTTTTGTGAGTGAGATTGCTATCAACATTTTAAAATTAAATCAACTGTATAAGTATATCTTACGACGACCTCTGTGGCGCAGCGGGCGAGAGTCCGCCTGCGACGCAAGAGGTTGCGGGTTCGATTCCCGCCACGGAACAAATTTGTGTACGATCTGCAGAAATTTGTTCCGTTGGTCTGGGTGTTCTCTATGTATAGTAAAAAATTATCTATCTATGTATATAATGTATTCAATATATCATTTATCTAGTACCCATAACACAAGCTTTGAGTAGCTTACTTTGGGGCTAGATGATGCTGTGTGATTGTCCAGCATTATTTATTTATTTATTTATTTATATCTACCAAGCACCCTAAAATAATCTAATTTTTAATGTTAACCCATTTGTTAGGTTCTTGCCTGAGATACAAATATACCTTATGTAAATAATCTTCATTTCTAGATACTAAAATTCATCAAAATCTGTCCAGCTACTTAGAAAAATGTATCAAAATCTTCTTCTTCTTCTTTTTGCCCTTTTGCCAAGCTATATGTGGTCACACAACACGTTTTTTTTCTTCCATTTCCCTCTATCCATCAACACAGTACTTACAACTTTCTTACTATTATCTTCCACACAGTTCATGTTATGCTAACACAGAATTTTCACGTTTCTAATATTCGACCAGGGGCCACACCACGAATTCATAATACATCACCGAATTAGTATTACATTGTTATTTCGTACCATGACCTATGCAAATTGTATTGACGTAGTGTTAGGTACTTCATGACGTTTCTAAAACAAAATCGTTACGGAATCGTTCTGGAAGACTTTGTGGTAAGGCCCCTGAATTGATGTCGTCAATAATACATTACGAATTAGTATTACATTGTTATTTCGTACCATGACCTATGCAAATTGTATTGACGTAGTGTTACTTCATGACGTTTCTAAAACAAAATCGTTACGGAATCGTTCTGGAAGACTTCGTGGTAAGGCCCCTGAATTGATGTCGTCAATAACTGGTGCTAAGGGTGAGGGCAGACTGTGCAGGTAAAACGTCATTCTGCAGCTCCAAGTTATGCTTTGAAGTCGAAATACGGACGTAAAGATTACACTCGGTATGAGCTGAGCGGCGAGCGAAGCGATCTATAAATGTCTTGACGTATAACGCATTCATGAGTGTTATAGTGAATACGCTTATAGTTATAAGCATAAATATTATGAACTTGCTGACCTGAGAGACGTGGTTCTGTCCATGTTTCAATAAATCCCGTAAAAAAACAGATTACCCATATTTTCCATTTTATTTGTACGAGTATTCCGTCTAATTTTCTTTAAAAAAAAACCTTACTTTTCTATGCTTTCTTTTAAGATGTTCCGTCTCTTTTTATCTAGAAGAATTTAATGAGAAAAATAAAATAAATTTCCTAAAAAAGCTTTTAGCACTATAACCGCAACCTTACTGAAAGTTTTGCAAGAATTTGGAAATGGACAGATGGATAGACGTGTGAATTCACCTTTAGCTCATTTTGACTTTCAAAGGATGGGTTAGATATGCTTGTTAGTAAAACTATGAAGTAAGTTCATTTTATTCTATAGTCAGTGGACTTATACGTATCTACTTCTGCATAAATTTACTTTTAACACAAACTTCAGAGAGTTAATCTTAATAAAATCCTACTAATTTATAAAATGTGAAAGTTTGGATGAATGGATAGATGAATATTTGTTACTCAATAATGCTGAAACGGCTGAACGAATCTGGATGAAATTTCGAATAAAGATAGATTATAGTTTGGAATAGTACATTCTACATTTTGACAATAGTACATTCATTATGAATGCGAAAGTTTGGATGGATAGATGTATGTTTATTACTCATTCACGGTAAAATGGCTGTACGGATCTAGAGGAAATTTTGAATAAAGATAGTCTGGAACAGCAAATAGGCTACTTTTTAAAAATTAAAAACAAAAATTTCCGAGGGATACATTTGTTTTTGAGATATAGATTTGTTTAGAGCGCTGGTGGTGTAGTGGTAGCACCCCTGCCTCACGATCCGAAGGTCGTGGGTTCAAACCTGGTCGTGCACCAATGAGTTTTTCCATTCGAAAAATTTATGTGCGCAATGCCAGTGCTCTTAAACGGTGAAGGAAAACATCGTGAGGAAACCGGCATACCCTAGAACCAAAAATTCGAAAGTATGTGTCATAGGTTAGTATTCTTATAAGCGGCGATGGGCTTGCAACCTGTCACGTACGGAATACTAACTACTGCGCAAAATGTGGGCATGTACCAAATGTCATGTTTGGACTTGCCTCTGACTACCCCCTTTAGATATCCTCAAAGATCTAAGTAACTAGAGATCTGAGGAGATATCTACCGAGCCCGGGGATTACAGTCGTGATCATATTTATTTATTTATTTTATTTTATTTAGATTTGTTTTTGTTTTCATCAAATATCAAACACTATTTTCCGCACGCGGCTTTGCCTACTTTTTATGCTTTACCTACTTTTAATGTAGCCTATGTTCGTCCATTCTCTTCGTAAATTATTGGTGGAAAAATTTTTAAAATCGGGTGGTTAGTTTCAGAGACAACCTCTTACATACAAACAAACACCTCTTTATAATATTAGTGTAGATAATTCATTGGTGCAAAACCGAATTTCAACCCATATCAGAAGGCTACTACCACTAAACCATGAGAGCTCTTACGACTTACACTTATCCACACAAAAAAATGACAAAAAATCATGAATTCTTACATACTCGTAGAATAAACTTATCTGAACTTTAAAAAAAACTTTGATATTTAAGTTATATGTTAATCTAGCTTGAATTTTAAAGTGGGTTTCTTTTTTGAGTTTGTTAAAATGACTTTGTCTTTTATATACGTTACATGACGATGGGTGATTGACCTGAGACCTTACCGCAAGCTCTTTGGACAATGTCAAAGTAATATAACTTTGATAATATTTCGTGCCATAACCAATGAAAATTGTATTGAAGTAGTGTTACTTCGAGCTTGAAATGTGACGTTTCTGAAACATGATGGCTTGTTAGACCTAGTGGTAAGGCCCCTGTTATGTTGTGAAAGTTGCGGGTTCGATTCTAGCGGTATTTAAATTTATGTTTTCTAATGTAAATAAACAAATTAATGTTTTTTTTTTAATCTTTTTTACTAACCTATGCACCGTGCAAATATGGGGCTATGATTTTTAAACGTATATAAATGTTTTTTGAATGTATACAATTCTATGTCTTATATGTATATAGAAATATATGTTTTCTGGATGTATATATATCTTCCTGCAACTTTATTCGCGATTTTTTTATATAACTTTTAACACACACTTTAGAGTTAAATTTAAGAAATTCCTTCATTAAATTCAAAACACCATCTTGAAATGAAACTACACTTAAAATTTCAGGTTTATAAAACTTGAAGTTCAGGCTGTCAGTCAATCAGTAACGAAAGAATTTTATATTATTAAGATACAAAAATATATTAGATATAATACCGACATATCAACATAGAATTTGCCTTTATACCATTCTGATTGTTATATTACAATAACACCTTTTGTAACATGTATTTCCAAGATTTCGCTCGTTAAGCTCGAGTGTAACATTGTACGAACGCAATATTGCTTAGGCGTTACAAAGCGATTCGCTTGATCTCACAACGACTACCGTTTTCCTGAAATACCTTGTTCTGTGTTGTTTCAGGGAAGGTTGAGAACAATTTTCAGCGTGAACTTTGTGAAGATATTTACAGCGGTATTCACAAACAATACTTGCCTAAGTAAACTAGCATTACTATGCGAAGTAAGGCATTTCTCGAATCTCATTGGCCGATCGCCACTCATTATATAATATATTGCCAATGAGAATCGAGAAATGCCTTACTTCGCATAGTAATGCTAGTTTACTGAGGCAAGTATTGTTTGTGAATACCGGTGTTAAGCATTTCCAATTTAGATTGACTGGTCCCATATATAAAAAAAAAAAAAAATATATATGATCACGACTGTTAGTAATCCCCAGGCTCGGTAGATATCTCCTCAGATCTCTAGTTACTTATATCTTTGAGGATATCTAAAGAGGTTAGTCTGAGGCAAGTCCAAACATGGCATTTGGTACATGCCCACATTTTACACAGTAGTTAATATTCCGTACGTGACAGGTGGCAAGACCATCGCCGCTTATAAGAATACTAACCTATGACACATACCTTCGAACTTTTGGTTCTAAGGTATGCCGGTTTCCTCACGATGTTTTCCTTCACCGTTTAAGAGCACTGGCATTGCGCACATAAATTTTTCGAATGGAAAAACTCATTGGTGCACGACCAGGTTTGAACCCACGACCTTCGGATCGTGAGGCAGGGGTGCTACCACTACACCACCAGCGCTCTTTTTATATACATATATGAGTATGTAATACCTTTAAACGAGCAATTCTTGTATAAAAAACCACAACATGATCACGACTGCTACAGTAATCCCCAGGCTCGGTAGAAATCTCCTCAGACCTCCTCAAAGTGATCCTTGTGATTTTATTGAATAAATATTTTTCAGTTGGAAGGGGAAGACCTCGGCGTACGTACCTCGATCAAATTGGGGACGCCTTAGCAGAGTACCCTAAACCGACGCGCATGTATGAAGAATGTAATGAGAGTGAATGAAGCAAAAGAAGTATTGTCAGGATCGTAGCAAGTGGAGATCCGCGGTCTCTGCCTACCCCGTCGGGAAACAGGCGTGATTTTATATATGTACGTATGTATGTATATTTTTCAATTACAAAAAAAAAACATCCTCTAGTAACTTAGATCTTTGAGGATATCTAAAGAGGGTAGTCATAGGCACGTCCAAAAATGATATTTGGTACATGCCCATATTTTGCACAGTTAGTTAGTATTCCGTACATGACAGGTTGCAAGCCCATCGCCGCTTATAAGTATACTAACGTATGACACACACCTTCGAATTTTTGGTTCTAGGGTATGCCGGTACTGTTAAAACACATAAATCCATTGGTGCGCGGCAGGATTCGAACCCGCAACATTAGGATCGAAAGGTACCACTAGACCACCAGTACTCTCAGTACATACTATAAAAATGCACATTACCATAAAATAATACGATTTTTCAGGTTACCTGCATAAAACTGCATTGCGTATCAGTTTTTGAGTTTGAATTTGGCACTCATTCAGATCTCTACTTTTTTATTGATGTCACGGTCAACCCCGAACGCCATTTGTACCGAGCTTGGCCTCTTTTCCACTTATCTTCCATTTTCAAATATTGTTCCTCGCATTGTTGTAGAGTTTTAGATCTTTTCCAATTCAAGCGACGACATGACGTCATGATAAACTATGTTCCACTCACAAGAGACGTAACAATAAAAACAGTTCAATAAAGAACGTTGTCGATCAATGACAAAGGCCGTTGTCCACTAAACTATTGGACGTTGCGAACGTGACCACGCAAACCCATGACAGATACCTACGCATATTGTTTGGTGCAAGGGATTGGATAGCGAGGATTTTGGCTCTTTAAGCTAAGCAGCCCTTTCGGCATCGTTCTGTTGTATCCTTACTCTGCTAATAGAAATGCTGACATCTCGCTGCATCATCCTTTCTTTCAGATATAGGTAGTTCCGACAATGGCACCTCAGTCGCGGTCGCCACTTTAAACCTTCGGTTGTCTCTGTTAATAATCATAAAAAAAAAAAAAAAAAAAAAAAAAAAAAAATATGATCACGACTGTAATCCCCAGGCTCAGGAGATATCTCCTCAGATCTCTAGTTATTTAGATCTTTGAGGATATCTAAAGAGGGTAGTCAGAGGCACGTCCAAACATGACATTTGGTACATGCCCACATTTTGCACAGTAGTTAGTATTCCTTACGTGACAGGTTGCAAGCCCATCGCCGCTTATAAGAATACTAACCTATGACACATACCTTCGAATTTTTGGTTCTAGGGTATGCCGGTTTCCTCACGATGTTTTCCTTCACCGTTTAAGAGCACTGGCATTGCGCACATAAATTTTTCGAATGGAAAAACTCATTAGTGCACGACCAGGTTTGAACCCACGACCTTCGGATCGTGAGGCAGGGGTGCTACCACTACACCACCAGCGCTCTTTAATAATAAACTGTTAATTAATTATCCTTTTCTTACATACGTTTTAATCAATAAAATTCCTTTTTAAAACTCGATTCGGGGAACGTCCCATAACAGTACGCATCGGACGCATTGCATCAAACGGATGAATTTTTCACATTGGCAGCGATCGCATGTACCACCGCAACTAGAGTCTGCGCAAAAAGAGATCCGTTGTGGTGGTACGGTGAACTAAAAATAAGATTTTTATTTTATGATTTTTTTTTTGATTACCAAGTATCAACCAAGTATCAAACACTTTTAGGCGTACTGGCAATAACAGAGCAGTGTTGTAAACGCGACAAAATTAGTAAAAGAGCACACAGGCGACCTCAATTCCTACGACGCTTCTCTTTTTGCGCAGACTCTACCAGCAATCGGATTGCCGACGCCACTTCATTCGGGGTCGGGTGGGGTGCGTCCACCTGACCGGCATTCCAAATGACGTTATCGGCACGCATCGCAAAAGTTGCTTCGCAGCAACGGCGTCGGTATTGCCGATGATTCGAGCGATCCGTACGATGCACATTGGTCGACGCACTTGTGTGACTTTCTATATAGATAATATTACAATCCGTTTGATGCGATGCGTCCGATGCGTACGATGCCGAAAAGTGGACGCTTAGCTTTAGTCAACTGAGGCCACTGTTAATAAAAATATAAAAGTAATGTATTATCTATGCCTATATTAAAAGACTGACTGACTGACAGCCTGACTGATTCATCATCGCCTAGGCGAATTTGCCGAAGCTAAAAAGCTGTTTGTAAGGTGGCTTCCTTTTATAACAAAACCGCCCACTAAGGCGGGATTTTTGGAAATTCTTTCCTTAAGTGAGTGAAAAAGGATGAAAACGTTGGTATGAAACTTTTAACGCGTGGAGCGATTTTCATGAAACTTTGTTTGTGTACTGTAAATGCAAAATTAATGGACACGTGTTTCAGGATTTTTCAATATAACCTTCAAAAAGGGTAAGGACTTACGTGAAAGGACATAGGCTATATTTTGTTTAAAAATAAACAATGCGGACGATGTCAACATAACATAGTCAATAGCTTTAATAGTAGATTAGTAGCCAAGGGCTGTAAGGCATCAATTGCAGCCCGAGATATTTAGTATAGTTCGAGGGTGCAATTGATGCTTACACTCGAGCTAACCACTCTGCTTTACATCTCGATTGTGAGGTAAGTAGAAAAAAACCGGCATTACAAGCATAAAACATTTTAAAGTAAAAGTTTTCTATTCCCGCCTTTTTCATCTTTTTTTTTATTTTATTTTTTTCAAGAACGAAATTGAGCTTCGCCGTACGGTATTTAAAATTGATGACTATTATACTCATACGAAGACAAGGCTGAATAACGAAGCGACCTCTTTTGTCATTGGGCTGAATGCATGATGTCTATTGCCAGTATGATGGTTAGATGTAAGTACGCGAACTTTTTGAAAGAGTGAAGTTTTTTTTTAATTACTTACCGCCCTAGGGCTTTTCTAGCTACATTATTACCCTAGAGCGCTAATTGGTCACCTACAAGCCCCATTTGGGGGTAATAAGGGCCTACTTACCGAATATGAGAGATGTAAAATAAATACTTGTAAAGTAGCTGTCTCTCTTAACTTGTACGGTCCCAATACAAACAATATCAAAACGTCCCGTTTGACGTGGGAGGGCCGTTATACTACAAGAAGCAATCGTATTTATTTGACAGGAAGGAGGATGCTCTCTTCCGGGACTCATTGTTTGTCTACCTGTCACGTTATTATTATTACTTTTAAGACTTTGCACAGAGATAGATTATAGTCTAGAATAGCAGAGGCTATATTTTTTGAAAAATTTGCGGATTCCGTAGGATAGCTGTTTTTGTTTTTCAAAGTACTACGTGGGCGAATCCGTAGGTGGAAGCTATTTTTTAAATAAAATGAATATTAATGTACATTTCACACAACGCACCAAACTAAGCAAAGCTTGTACTCAAACAAACATCTACGTTTATCACAAAACTGTTTATCCTGGGGATCGAACTCACAACCTACAGGGCAAAAGGCAGAGCTACTACCAACTGAGCTGTGAGGACAGTCAATTATAACCTATACGTAATTTTCCAGATTCAACGAATTAAATCTGTTACATGACCCGCCTTCAATCGAGATACGGTCAATTAAAATATTAATTGGCTGGTCTGTCGTAAGTACTACATAATTACGGTGCCACCACTTTACCGCTTCATTAGCCAGATTTCAGAAGTTACAAGTTCGATTCTTTTGTATTTTACATTTTTTTATTTTATCCGTTAGCTCGCGGCTACGCATGGTATCATGTTAAGTTATAGCATTTGTGCTATTTTAGACTAATATATCTTTGTGCAAAATTTCATCCAGATCCGTTCAGCCGTTTTAGCGTGATTGAGTAACAAACATTTATAAATCCATAAATCAATAAATGCGAAGGACATTTATGATATTAAGAAGGAAGGATAATATTGTGTAAGTATCAGTTTCCTTTCAGACATTCAAATATTTTTTTAAAAGCTATAAACGCGTAATCTAGAAAGATTACGCGTAGATAGCTTTTAAAAAAATATTTATATATAAAAATGAAACCCGTTTTCCTTGGTCACGGCATCACGCGTGAATGGCTGGACCGATTTCACTAATTCTTTTTTTGTTGTATTTGTTATTATTAGGAGAAGGTTCTTACGGAAAAAAATATTAAGAAAATCTCTCAGAAATATTGAAAAATATACATTTAATTTTGCATATTTAAAAAAACGCGCGTAACGAATGTCAATGTCATTCACAGCCATAGACTATATTGAAAGAGCATTGTTTGCTCGGAAACGTGGTTACTTAATTAAATTCTAATAAATTTTTGAAATTATCTCGCCACGGAATAGTTATGTATAGATAAATATTATTAAATGTTCCGATTATATGACGTTACTAAGGTAAAAGAGCGCTGGTGGTGTAGTGGTAGCACCCCTGCCTCACGATCCGAAGGTCGTGGGATCAAACCTGGTCGTGCACCAATGAGTTTTTCCATTCGAAAAATTTATGTGCGCAATGCCAGTGCTCTTAAACGGTGAAGGAAAACATCGTGAGGAAACCGGCATACCCTTGAACCAAAAATTCGAAGGTATGTGTCATAGGTTAGTATTCTTATAAGCGGCGATGGGCTTGCAACCTGTCACGTACGGAATACTAACTACTGTGCAAAATGTGGGCATGTACCAAATGTCATGTTTGGACGTGCCTCTGACTACCCTCTTTAGATATCCTCAAAGATCTAAATAACTAGAGATCTGAGGAGATATCTCCTGAGCCTAGGGATTACAGTCGTGATCATATATATATATATATACATATATATAAGGTAAAATATAGGTAGGCGCACCTAAGTGTGGTCTTAGTATATGAGTTTGATTTCAGAACGCATTATACAAACTTCGCATAACCTATTTAGTAATCTGTGGTAGTACATTGGCTTTATAAAAAAAATCTGCGGTAATCTGTGATAGTGATGTGCCAACTCGGAAAAAATATTACTCGATTTAACTCGAGTGAAATCCAATCATTTATTTAAGTATTTAAAATAATATTTACTATCAATTAAACTTTTTATAATCTGTAATCACAATATTTTCAAGAAAATAAGATAGGCAAACAATTTTTTTAGTTTTACAACCATGTAGCTGGTGCAAAATATGTTGAGCCAGTGATTTATTTTTTTTCAGACCAGGGAATTATGGATTCATTTTTATATGGAGGATATTATAGATTCCAGTTCAAATTGAATAGGTACTCATACCTAAGATAGGTCAGCTATACAAAATAAAGTAGTGCATCATTACTACGCTAAGGCGGTACGAAGTTCGCCGGTTCAGCTTGTATATATAAATGAATTGCTGTTCGTTAGTCTCGCTAAAACTCGAGAACGGCTAAACGGATTTATCTTATCTTGGTCTTGAAATGTTTGTGGAGGTCTAGGGAAGGTTTAAAAGGTAAGAAAAATTCGAATAACTGCCGGGAAAACCCTAAAAATAGCCCGTTTCTATTTCCCATACAAACGTTTTCTAAATAAAATGTAGAGTCAATTTGAACTTTATTACTATTTAATAAAGTTCTTATTAAATTATAATCACTCACTATTGTCTAAGCAATGTAGAAGGCGGTACGAAGTTTGCCGGGACAGCTAGTATACAAATACAAATATAATATTTAGTTTGAAATAGCTGTGTCCCGCAATGTCACTTACAATTTGTAGCCTTGTCAAAATGTATTTCATAATTTAAGGGAAAAAAATGGCGATTAGGTTAGGTTAGATTTTAAAGAAAACAGAAGAAATTAGTTTACGTAAGACTAGGCAGTAAGGTCTATAGACTATAGCCTGCTCAAATGAGTGAATATGTACCTAACAAACAATCATAATTATAAAAAACACATTGCCAGTTCAATAAACGTTATTGATATTATTCATCTGTCTATAAATACTCGCTGGTGGTGTAGTGGTAGCTTCACGATCCGAAGGTCGTGGGTTCAAACCTGGTCGTGCACCAATGAGTTTTTCATTCGAAAAATTTATGTGCGCAATGCCAGTGCTCTTAAACGGTGAAGGAAAACATCGTGAGGAAACCGGGCATACCCTAGAACCAAAAATTCAAAGGTATGTGTCATAGGTTAGTATTCTTATAAGCGGCGATGGGCTTGCAACCTGTCACGTAAGGAATACTAACTACTGTGCAAAATGTGGGCATGTACCAAATGTCATGTTTGGACTTGCCTCTGACTACCCTTTTTAGATATCCTCAAAAATCTAAGTAACTAAAGATCTGAGGAGATATCTACCGAGCCTGGGGATTACAGTCGTGAAAATATATTTTTTTTTTTATTCTATAAATACTATAGTTTTACGAAAACAAAGAAGTTCAAAGCTTTAACCAAAAAGTTGGAACTGCATCCAACTTTTGTTAGAGGTTAAACGCCGTTTATACCCCATTACAAAGTTACAACCCATTAAGTGCGTGTTATCTCAAACTAATGGCTTTTCCTGAAAACAGACCTGAAAATAGTTTTGGCATAACTGCTGAATGACGAAGCCAAAATCGCTTGCATGTGTCTTGGCTCGTGTCCATCATAAACTGTTATAAATGATAAAAGCTTAGATTATTGAGTGATTTTTTTTACTCGACTGCAAAGCGATGAAGGAGGGTATTTGAGGTGTAATATTATGTAAGTACTCGTATGTACGTCTCTTTTGCTGGTAATCTTATAGAATTAGTAACAAACTAATACACCATGTATAAACAGTCTTCACATCTACATATATATAAAAATTAATTGCTGTTCGTTAGTCTCGCTAAAACTCGAGAACGGCTAAACGGATTTATCTTATCTTGGTCTTGAAATGTTCGTGGAGGTCTAGGGAAGGTTTAAAAGGTAAGAAAAATTCGAATAACTGCCGGGAAAACCCTAAAAATAGCCCTTTTCTATTTCCCATACAAACGTTTTCTAAATAAAATGTAGAGTAAATGTAATGTGAACTTTATTACTATTTAATAAAGTTCATATTAAATTATAATCACTCACTGTTGTCTAAGTAATGTAGAAGGCGGTACGAAGTTTGCCGGGACAGATAGTTTCTAATAATAATGTGATAGCTAAAATATTTGCGAACATTATACGTATGAATCCACGAAAAAATCTTCAATATTTACATTGTAAGGATTCGAGATAGTTTATTATTGGCAATCAATCATTTCCTGCTATGTGTTTGTTGTGTTTTGTTACACCTGGTTTACATATACACTAAGGTAAGTAAAAAACACGTATTCTACATGTAAGTACTTGTTTCTAACAAGTTGTCAGAATAGTTGGAGAAAACCTGTCAAAGATTTTTAAAACAAAGTCGGGTTTGTTCGATCACTTATAACGGCTGAACCGATTTTAGTTTTTTTCGATTTGTTGTATTTGCCTTCGTCTCGAATAGCAGAATAACTCGAATTGTTATAAATTGTGTACAATTTGGTTTTTCATTATTTGTTATAGCAGCAACCACCAATCCACATTTTGTAAAAATTTCAACTACCTACCTGTTACGGATCATGAGATACGGCCCGCTGACAGACGGACGGACGCGTTTTAAGGGTCCCGTTAATTACCCTTCGGGTACGAAACCCTAAAAATGGAGTTCCCGAAAGTCGAAAGCCAATGAGCCAATTTTTCATAAAGTCTCTTCGGCATTGTTTATAACATAAACATTTTCCTAATTAAGTTTTCATGAAAATTGCGGACACAAATCGGGAAATTTTCCGGGAATTTGATTAAACAGCATGTCTTAATTAATAACCAGACAATGTTGAACTCTCAAAACCTGCCGTTAAAGAATATTAATCCTTTAAATTGTAACCCTTCTCTGAGTTTCTTAAAGCCACCGGGGTCAAGCTAAGGGATGAAATCGTTCACTTCGGCTAAAATTAAAAAAGTTTCCGACTCGCCCCTAGAGGCGGGGTTCATTACGTTTCTCGGTTTGAGGGTAGTTTTTGAATTACACGGTTTTAAACCTGTGAAAGTTTTGCGGGCCGAGTTTTACCAGCGCGGAGTGATTGCATGTTGTTTAAGTACAAATTTTCCCATAAAAAACATATAAATATGTGAAATGATTTTTTTTGATGAATATTAATGATATAAAAAAAGGTAAGGCCCCAGATAACCCATTGTAATCCCGAAAGTTCTAGAATGTTAAAATAAAAATGCTTCGGTAGTTTTTACAGAAAACTAAAAAACGAAAAAATATAACCTACACAGCGCTTAAAAGCTTAGCGTTCGTATGCACTAGTGGCAGTGAAGCACTCGTGCACTCCAGTTCAGACGTGCGCGACCTCTTTATTATTTCTACTCTATATAATAAATTTTCAGTACAAAAACTACACTGAAATTATGAAGTCACGTTCTGAAAAACAAGTGAGTTATAGTGCTTGTTTATTCTTACTTTGATTTGAAGCGGGTTTTCTTCTTCTTCTTTTTCTGTCAATAGTTTGTTACCACAAGCTCTTTGGGCAATATCAAAGTAATGTAGCTTTGATATTTCCTAGGTTAAACTATTCTTCTCGCACTTATAGTTGGAATTGGCATATAGATTTACCGCATGTAAGACGTTTCAAAGTGATCCTTGTGATTTTATTGAATAAATATATTTTTGAATTTGAATTAAAATTTGAGTATTGTTACTTCAAGCTTGAAATGTGACGTTTTTGAAACATGATGGTTTGTAAGAGTTTTGTGGTAAGGACCCTGGACATTGTAGGTCATCGTTTCATGGAAGGCGAGTGATTACGATACATACGATAAGTATTTCTATTACCTAGTTTTCCATTTAAAATGCATCGCATAGGTACAATGCGTTAGAGAATATACAAGACGGTAATCAGACCTATCGCGATGTATAGATCAGAGGGTTGGGCAATGAAGGAGACGGATGAAAGAAGGGTGCATGCTACGGAGATGCGAATGTTAAGATGGATGTGTGGGGTTACACGGTTGGACAAAATAAGGAATGAGTATGTCAGGAGAAGTTTGAAAGTGGCACCTGTTACTGAATAGATAACGAATGCTAGATTAGTATAGTATGGACACGTGATCAGGAAGATCATATCACCAAAAGAGTTATGGGTATGAGTGTATCTGGGTACGCAAGTAGAGGAAGGCCCAAGAAAAAGTGGTTTGACTGTGTGAAAGATGATATGAATGTAAGAGTAGACTCAGAGTTGACGAATGATGAGTGGAAGAAGAAAATATGTTGTTCCGTTGAAGCAATGAAGTATTCTGCGTTCGTGAGACCAGTTTGTCTTTGCCTTTATTTTAGCAGCAATAATTTTAGAATTATATTAGGATTAGTAGGTACGTAAGGGTTTATCTTACGCTGGTTTAGCTTTGTTTGTCAATGCGGTTGGTCCATAAACATTGATCACCAATTTAGGCTTCGCTTGTTAGTGCTTAGGGTCGGAGCTAATAAAAGCTAATGGAGAAACATTGAATTGAATCTAGCTTTGCTCTAACCCTGTTGTATATTTGTTATCTTCTATTTATCTTGTCAAAAATATTTTTTTCTGTAAATACAAACAGAATACATAATAACACCCAGACACAGAACAAACATCTGTGTTCATTACACAAATGTTTATCCCGGGTGGGGTTTGAACTCACAACCTGCAGCGCAGAACTGACCTGTGAGGCCAGTCTACAATCAGCAAGCAAGAAAAACTTTAACAGACGATTAAAAGGTTAACACGCTGTTAGTTTCGTTAACAAAGGATGGTGAAACTAACCCTAAAGCATGTAAAAGTTACGGTTTCTTAATCAGTGAAATACCCTGTTTTTGGGGTAGATACTATTTATACACCTAGTACACCCTTTTTTCCTTATTCTGGCACAATGAACGTCCATTCTATGAGCCAATTGTTGGAAGAAGTAGATCGATTCTGTGGGGGTAGGCTGGACACTCGGACGTACTAACTTAGGGACTTGTTTAAAATAAATAATAGTTTAAAAAAACTAAAAAACACGCTTTTTATAGAAACCGAACTAAAAAATAGAAAATAAATTTAAAAAAAAATATTTTAAAAAAAGTGTGGGGTGCATGGTGTCAATAGTTATAAATATTTTATTGAAAGATATGAGTAGAGTGATTATCATTTCGATAATATCTTAAAAAGCACCCCACGCTTTTTTTAAAATATTTTTTTTTTAATTTATTTTCTATTTTTTAGTTCGGTTTCTATAAAAAGCGTGTTTTTTAGTTTTTTTAAACTATTATTTATTTTATATTTTTTAGTTTGGTTTATTTATAATAGCGTGTTTTTTTTATTTTAAACTATTGCACGACTCATGATGCGAAGCATCAGAGAGTGCTTTACGATCAAAAATTTTTTTTTCAAATTGATAAAATGGAATTTTTTTATCAAAATAGTGTATTGTCATCGGTCCTCGATAATTCTACAAAGTTTGAACGAAATCTGGCCGTTTAAAGTGGGTCAAAATCGCACCCAAAGAAGTCGGTTACAAACAAACATACAAACATACAGGTGAAGCTAATATAAAGCGTGTAAAAACCATGGTCTAGACTGTAATCCCAAGGCTTGGTAGATATTATGGCCGGATACCTAAAGAGGGTAGTGTCAGAGGCACGTCCAAACATGATATTTGGCATAATGTCCACATTTTACCCCCCAAAAACATTACCCTCTTTCGCCATTATAAACTCATGTTTAAATGGATGGTCTAACTTTGATCTTTAATTAGAAATATAATGAACGCGCAGAAACTAAGTGAAAAAATCAAAAAAATGTTTTTACACCCCAAACATATTACCCTCTTTCTTCGCAGTCGGGAAATAAAATAGAGGCCATTTTATTTGGTATCTAGTCGCGCGTGATATTTTTTGTTGTGCAAAGTGTCCTCCAGGGAATATAGTCCAAGCCTGGACGCATCTGTTCCGCCGATAACTGTAATTGGGAGTCGTTGAATGAAGATTACACCGACCCATATGGGGACTAGTTTTGGCATTTTGTGATACAACTTATAGTTTTATACGGATAGACTTGTTTTGATGAAAATTATGGGTTAGTTCAGGATATCTATCTTCTTCTTCTTCTTCCTGCCCTTTTCCCACGCTAACTTGGGTCGGCACAACATGAGTTTTCGTCCTCCATTTTCCTCCATCATCCGTCATCTATATAAAAGAAAAAAAAAAAAAAAAATATGATCACGACTGTAATCCCCAGGCTCGGTAGATATCTCCTCAGATCTTTAGTTACTTAGATCTTTGAGGATATCTAAAGGGGGTAGTCAGAGGCAAGTCCAAACATGACATTTGGTACATGCCCACATTTTGCACAGTAGTTAGTATTCCGTACGTGACAGGTTGCAAGCCCATCGCCGCTTATAAGAATACTAACCTATGACACATACCTTCGAATTTTTGGTTCTAGGGTATGCCGGTTTCCTCACGATATTTTCCTTCACCGTTTAAGAGCACTGGCATTGCGCACATAAATTTTTCGGATGGAAAAACTCATTGGTGCACGACCAGGTTTGAACCCACGACCTTCGGATCGTGAGGCAGGGGTGCTACCACTACACCACCAGCGCTTTATATATATCTATATAATATGTCTATATATAAATCTATCTAGGATATCTATCTATTTATCTAATATATTAAAATTAAAATTTTTGTATTGTGTATAATATGATAATCTGAATCTCAGAAACGGCTCCAACGATTTTCATGAAATTTAGTATGCAGGGGGTTTCTGGGGCGAAATCGATCTAGCTAGGTTTTATATTTAGAAAACGTCTTTTACAAAAAAAAAAAACGAGTTTTCCAGGTACTAAATAGACCTAAGTTGATAGAGGGCAGGTTCTTATTTGGGTCTGCATTAAAAAGAAGTTTCACAAATTCAAGCATAGGTTTAAGTTTGTATCTCTTAAACGGTGACGGAAAACATCTTGAGTAAACCAGCATACCTTAGAACTAAAAATTTGAAGGTATATGTCAAACAGAATACTAACTACTGTGCAAAATGTGGACATGTGCCAAATATCATCTTTGAACGTGCCTCTGACTAACTCTTTAGTTATCCTCAAACAGATCTAAGTTAGATTACAGTTTGGCACATCGCACATTTTGCATTGTTAGTATTCCGTACGTGACAGGTTGAAAGCCCATCACCGCTTATAAGAATACTAACATTGACACACCTTCGAATGTTTGGTTCTAGGGTATGCCGGTTTCCTCACGATGTTTTCCTTCACTGTTCAAGAGCACTGGCATTGCGCACATAAATTTTTCGAATGGAAAAACTAATTAGTTGACGACTACTAAAGATGTCAAGTTAATTTTGATTAAAACAAGATCAATGTATCAACGGATCAAACCTGAAACTTACGCTCTCTCCATAGGACACTTCAATATCGCTTGAATCGAGCCAAAACTCGTTAACTGGCTCCAATTAAATGAACATTGTAGTCGAGACACGTTTGGAATTAATGTCCAAATAGGAGTACCTACCGGTGTTGACTTGTGTGTTCTTGGGCCCAAATGGGACATTAATTTACTGAACATAGTTAGATAACTTTCAATAACTTTCAACTAGACAACTTGTGATTTCTTTGATACATTTTTTGACTCCATTTACTTTGAATCGCACTTTGAAAATACAAAATTTTAACACCAATTTTTGCTGCTTTTAGGGTTTAACAATGCCACCAAGCATTACGTTATTTATGCAAGTCGTTTAGTTAGAAAATGAGCTAACTTGCAATAAAAGATTCATCAAAATTGCTACAAAAGTCTTATCATGCATATAATGTAAACCGGCATACTATTGTTTGTAGAACTTAAAAATTTCAGACATGGACACAAAAAGTATCTCTGATGAGATCCTTTCACCAGATCCTTTCACTAGAATATAATTAATAACACCTAGATACAGAACAAATATACTATGTGTTCATCACACAAATGTTAGCCCTAAGTGGGGATCGAACCCACAACCTACAGCGCAGAGGGCAGAGCTGCTATTAACTAAGCTGTGAGGCCAGTCAGTATTAATACGATAGGTATGTATTCAATTATTTCTTGATAAAGTGTAAAGTTTGTAGATAAAGCCTTCCATTTGTCAAACAAATCTGTCGTCGACCTGTATACAACAGGTCTTGTCATAAAACCCGCCGTACGTTTAAAAGCTCCATTTTAGTTTCTCCGCCGTGCGAAGGTGTGAATGAGGGTTTAAGTATAGTGTTGGGATGTTTCAACCTAAAATTTTTCGGAATCAACATTTAAATTTTTGTTATACATTTTTTTTGTACACTTCGTGACTAAAAGCTAGTTTTACCATGCTTTGTTAATTAAACAAACAGCTTGTTAAACTTTTAATCGCCTGTTTAAGTTGTTTTGTGTTCCACTATGTCTTGACAAAGGATTATCTTCCGTAAAATGAAATGACGCGATACTATAAAATTCTTGTTAAATTTGATGTACGATTACTTAATGCTTTGTTAACAAAAGTTTGTTGAACCTAAGGATCATAATTTCACTGGTGAGTTTGAATGATTTCAATAGCAATATAAAATTGTAATACTCGTATATAGCAAATAGATATCAAAAAAACAATTGCTTTCGGAGGAATTGCTCAAACTAATAAAAAAAACCAAAAGATTTTATTCGAAGCTAGAATCAATAACTTTTTTTCTGGGATTTTGGACAACAGATTTTGTTCATTCAAATACACATTACGCGTATTTTTTAAAGAAATGTCTACATCTCACTTTGCATAAAAAGCAACGCCCAAAAAAACCGAATTTAAATCCACACCTTTCCCACCCCTAATCTGAAAGGGTTCAAAAGGCGACATTTACGTTTATACGGGGCATTTCGAAGGATTTTAAACAGCCGTTTTAATACCGTGTGATAGTGCCTGTATTGGGCTGATTTATGCCCGGGCCAATTTTAGGGCCATATTTCAATTTTAATGTAAAAGGGTGAGATACGGATAATATTGCTCGCTTAATAATTTGGTAGTAGCGTAGCTGTGTAATTATAATTGGGAGTATTAGTGCCGGGTGTTGAGTTGAGTTGTGGTAATGGACATAGTGGTGACAGCCTCAGTAGACAATAACGGCCAACATTATGTATTCAACTTACCCTTAATTCGGCCACTATTTAGGGGTATACCAAGGATACTTGTCGCAAAATCTAGACTTTTGACCAAGCTTCAATTTCAACTTTCAATAGCTGTCAGATTTTATGTTAAAATGCATCGCGTAAATACTACGTGACTTTGATTATAAATTTCATAATTCTGTTTATTTTTTTTTTCAAATATAATAAATATATAAATAAATAAATAAAAGACATTGTTTTGGCAGCCGTTTATTTAGAAGTTAAGGGTTGAACTTTTTTTAATCTACTTATTTATTAAATCAGAATTTAGAACGGCTTCAAAAGATCCGGAATTATCGCCCAAAAGCATTTTGATGCTGTGATTTTAGAACGTCACAACAAATCCACTCCTAGACTGATTAAAGGTCCCAATCCCATCCAATTATTTAACAAAGCCGAATTTGTATCGAAGCGTACAAAACCTTTCCATATTTTACCGGGTCAGGCCGACACTGGAATATATTAATGTTTTTAATTACGAAGAGATGCTGGGTGATCCAATGTGACGTCATCGAGTCCCGGGGCCCAACATGGCCCTAATTAGGCGACCTCGTTAATGAGGTTTGTTGATGTCGGACTATTCGGCACTTAGCAACTGTGGTTTGTGTAAACTATAGTTGTGATAATCCTACTAATACTACTCGTATAAACACGAAAGTTTGTAAGAATGTATGGATGTATCAATGTATGTATGTTTGTTTCTCTTTCACGCTGAAACGGACGGATCTGTACGAAATTTGGCACAGAGATAGATTATAATATAAAATAGGACCTAGTTTAATTTTTATCCCGGTAAATGTACGGTTTTCATGGGATAAATTTGTTTTGGTTATAGTTAGTAGATTATTTGATTATAAATACAAATTTTTGAGAAGATAGTTTACGAGTATGTTCTAGACACGCCTACAACATCTCAAAAAAGTGCCTAGGCACACACGTCCTGAAACTCAATTCCAGGACGTTATAATACCCAAGACACGGTTTAAGATGTGTACCGATTATAGGGAGTGAGAGAGACGAGTATACTGCAACTTCACACATAAAATGAATAAATCATATTAACTCAGCTCCACCTGCAGCTGGAGGGAGTCACAGCAATGCTTACATAGTATCTGTTTAAAATGCAGAATGCATCATTGAGATTACAGGCGTTATAGGACTTAGCTGGGTGTCATATACAGATGCAGAGCACATAGGCCTTTATGGAGCTAAAACTATACATAAGATAGTGTTTACTATTTCTTCCTTCCTGTTGTGCCACCACTTCTTTAACCAGTGTGGTGAAAAGATTAAAATGCGCCTTAGAAACTCCTCTTTTACTATTGTATACCTAATAGTTGTTGTAGACCAGAGTGACTATTACGGAACTCTAGTTGCAATCTGAAATCAAAAACAAAATTTTGTTTTTTACCTTTTTTTTTGCTTATTAAGCTTTAGTGATTAAATTCAGTATATAGGTACTTATAGTTAACCCGATAACTAAATTTTAGGAGCTTCCATTTGTAAACAGAGCTAATTTAAGGCCAATCAAAAGAAGTTTTTCAATCAAAAGTCACAATTTTTCTGTTTCCTCTAGATTTGAGGCCTTACGACAAGCTCTTTGGGTAATATCAAAGTAATATAACTTTGATAATTGGTACCACGACCTATAAAAATTGTAGTAGTGTTAACCTTTCTGAAACATGATGATTTGTAAGAGCTTGTGGTTGCTCCTGCCTTCCACTGTGACTGTCATATTGAGACATTTTAATGATACCTACAAACATTTTTTACATAAATAAGTTTTTTTATTAAAATATCTTAGTAGCAGAACGTTTAATGCAAAAGTTTTTGGTAGCAAAATGTCTAGACACTTGCACAATTGTCTTTTACCTAAACCTTTTCAAATATCTTCTGTTGCAGTAAAAGTAAAGCAAAATAAAACTAGGTAACAAAAAAATCCTGGTCCAAGCGGCACCGGCACGCCTTGCAACGATAAGCACGAAGCTGCGATTTCTTTTATGCATTTTAATTCCAAGACTGTTAGCGATCTCAATGTCGCTCGACGTTTTATTTCGCATTTTATGAAACTCTTTTTAACTTTCTTTTGTTTGTGGATTTTCATAAATCCTAGGGTTTTTATCTGAGAGACTGGGTTTCTATTTACCGTTAAATTCTTTAACATCAGAGACCGCGAAAAAAGAATGAAGCATTACTTCAAGGGAAATATCTGTGAAACTTGACACCAAATTTCACAAATTAAAACTCCTTCGTGGATTTGCCAAACATGTATTAATGTCGAGTTTATCCCCAACAATTGAACCTGCAAATAATATTAAAAAAACATGTTAATTCCAAGTAATTATTTGAAATCTAGGCCTGTGTTGCCAGATCCCTAAATTGTTTTGAACACGTCATGTTAAAAATCTATTTAAGTGTATAAAAGCCGCTTTTAGAAATCTAACGAGTCACACCTTTGATTTTTTTTATAATGGTGAATTGTTCATAAAACAATAACACTCTTACGAGGCACGTGTTTTAGCATAACATTTACACTTTATCCAAATCCTTTCAAAGCCCCAGTTTACCCGAAATCACTTTATTTTACATTTGTGGGAATCTACGCACATCACTTACGGCGTCACGCGTGCGATCGAAAGTGACTCGTTTGTCTCAATACGAAACGCCCTTGTCTTGTACGCTAGTGATGTCCATCGTCATGTGATTTGACTTTTAAAATAACCGAAGTAAAAGTGAGTTCGAGTTAGTGGCAACTTAAAATATATGCACCTTCACACAACTTCAACCTAGTGCCAAAGCTAGGAAGTGAAAAAAGGAAAATTGTTATAAAATGTTTTGGGTTCCGGAGATATTTTTTTTGTGATTTGACCCCTTTAGTAACTATCAGCATTAACCACATGAAGGCTATTTTTGAAATGCGTAGTATTGAAAACAAATGTAGCAATATAATTTCATCATTTAGAATAAAATCTATATAAAAACTAAATTGCAAAATGGTTATATTTATTTGCTTTTCCATAAAAGCCGAATTTTTCGCTTTCGTCTTTTTTTTAAGGTGGCAACCCTAGTCACAAGTGATTCCGAATCGTTTTTTCCCTGAAACTATCTCTTCAATAGTCGTTTCGATTGAATTGCAATACAAGAGTGTGGCGACAGAGAATTCCAATTTGAGTTATTGGCTTGTAAGAACCTTTGAAGGTAAAAATGTAGGTATTATCCAAATCCTCAGTGTTTTTTGGGACAATAATAAAAATCGTTACTTGACTTACTGAAAAAAGAGTACTTACATAATAATTTTAAAAATGTAGGCGCTGGTGTAGTAGTAGCACCTCTATCTAACGATCCGGAGGGATCAAACCTGGTCGTGCACCAATGAGATTTTTTATTCGAAAAATTTATGTGCACTGAAACGGTGAAGGAAAACATCGTGAGAAAACCGGCATACCCAAGAACTAAACATTCCAAGGTGTGTGTCATAAAAGTATTCTTATAAGCGGAGATGGGCTTTCAACCTGTCACGTACGGAATATAAACTAGGTACTTTACAAAATGTAGGCATGTGCCTCATAATCATGTTTGGACGTGTCTCTAACTACCCTCTTTAGATATCCTCAAAGATCCAAGTAACTAGAGATCTGAGGAGATATGTACCAAGCTTAGGAATTACAGTCGTGATCATGTTCGTTTTAAAATGTGATCAGATTTTCAAAACTTCAAGATATAATTTAAGGCTAGGCTTTTTCACCGATGAAATGCACCACCTTGAAGGGTCCTTAAACAGACCTTGAACCAACAGTAATTCGATCGAATACAATAATAAATACCTTTTAATAAATCAATCGAAGAAAAGCATCAACTAATAGCAAAACGAATTTCGCGACACAATAGATTAATGGAACACTAAAAATCACTTAGGAGAGCCACTATCGCCCTCTGGCGGACGAATAATAATGAACTATGTGAGCGCCGACAAAAGTCAACATGGGCCCCTATGGGACTATAATACAATACGAGCATAGTGAAAATACCCGCGACTTTGTTCGCGTAATTTAAGACAAATTTCAACACTTAGATCATTTAATTTTTAGGAACTTATTTAAGGGGAAAACAAATATTGGTTACCTGTATGACGATGTCACCTGTAGTATTTTACGTTGAAATACAATTCAAAAATTGCATGCCAATTGCTTCTATTTGCTTCTTAAAGATTCTGCTTCCTCTAAATTTCAGAAGAAATTCATTCAAGATGGCTAGTCACTCTGCTGCGTTTGTGTGGTGTGGAATCGCTGAAATATATACCAATATTTGCTTCCAAATGGCTTCCTTTAAAACTTTAGAACCCATATCAGATATATAGATGTAAGATACATAGATATCAGTATCATATCAGTCTACCCGTGACCATGACAGCGTGCAAACCTGTCGAAACGTCGGGTAAATAAAAGGTAATTTTGAACGCGATAAATACCCGTCTAATACTAATAATAAGATACATAGAACATAATTGTTATCTATATCTATATAAGAGCTTAACCTGACTGACTGACTGACTGACTGATTCATCATCGCCCAGCCGAAACCGCTGAAGCTAGAAAGCTGAAATTTGAAAGGTGGTTTTCTTTTATAACAAAATCACCCACTAATGCGGGATTTTTGGAAATTCCACCTCTAAGGGGGTGAAAGAGGGTGAAAACGTTAGTTTGAAACTTTTTAACGCGCGGAGCGATTTTCATAAAACTTTGTTTGTGTACTGTAAATGCAAAATGAATGGACACGTGTTTCAGGATTTTTCAATATAACCATCAAAAAGTGGTCAAATGTGGGGTCAATTTTTGTAAGGGAACTTTTTAACGGGTGGTGCGATTGCCTTGCAACTTTGTTTGTATACTGTAAATGCAAAATAAATGAACACGTGTTTCAGGATTTAACAATATAACCTTCAGAAAGGGGTCAAATGTGGGGTCAATGTTTGTATGGGAACTTTTTAACGGGTGGTGCGATAGCCTTGAAACTTTGTTTGTGTACTGTAAATACAAAATGAATGGACACGTGTTTCAAGATTTTTCAATATAAATAACCTTAAAAAAGGGGTCAAATGTGGGGTCAATATTTCTATGGATACTTTTTAAAGGGTGGTGCGATTAGTCTTAATACTTTAGATGCAACGTTTGGATACTTTAAATGCAAAATAAATGGAAACGTTTCAAAATAGCCCTCTAAAAAGGGTAAAATTGGGTGTCAAAGTTATTATGGGATTTTTTTATTAGTGTGATTTGTTTGAAACGCAGTTTAGTTAGATACCTACTTTAAGTGAACGAAGTTGCGGGCGGGACAGCTAGTTTAGTCATAAATCTTTGTCAAAAATGACATAATATTTTTAGAAACTTAAAAAACCTAATCAAGACTTATCTTATACCTTTAAATGAGCAATTCTTGTAAATGGCCCAACCACTTTCATAAAATTTAGTATGTAGGGGGGGGTTCCTGGGGCAATAAATCTTACCAAAAAAACCTGAGCAAAGCTCAGTCATCCTGGTATAGGCGACCAAGAAATTGGTTTACCACTTTTGATGACATCTCCCAGTAACATAATTATTCGCTAAGGATTACTATGACGGATTCTGACGTAGCAGTTATTAATCTGTCAAGCGAAAATAGCCCTTGATGTTTTGTACGTGCAAATGATATTCAGCCTTAGAGTGGTAAACCAATTTCTTGGTCGCCTATTCTTATAATAAACACTGTTTTAAGGAATTCTTCAAAATTGTTTAAAACCAAGACGAAACGGTGACGGCAGCAAATTTATCGTCCAGGTGCAATAAATAAGAAGGCTGCTCCATTAGCTCTAGATAAGGCTGTTTTATTGTAATTTTATGCGTCACATTAGCTGTTCCGGAGAAAATGCAAAACTCCAAGATTAATTAGCAGGCGGGAGATGTATCTGCCGAATCGCTCGGAACTAATTTTATTGGAAGATCTTTAGAATAGGCCTATTATCATTTCGAACGTTTTGGCGGTATAAGTATCTTCTTGTACACTTTTTCTGATCACGGTCGTTTGATCTTTCAAACCCGGGTGTCTACTCCGTAAAACGACCAACGATTTATCGACACAATAATCGTGCAAAACCTACTTTCATTAACATCGTTTCGACTATCATTTGAACGATGACAAATTAATCTCGTAAACTTATGTACAGTCGCAGAAGGAAAAGATTGACCAGTTTTCAAATAAATTCTTTCATAAACGGTGTACTAGACGAGAGTGCTGTACTGAAAATTATGTTTAACTGTTTGAGAACAAAATATAAATTGTCATACTAGGTCGATAAAGCAGATAGTTATCAAATGGTTATGAAACTAATACCTACTGAGCAAGCAATTACAGATCTTAATGTGGTCAACCTTTTTATTCCGTGACTATACTATAACACCACTTACGAACGATACGATAATTTGAATTTGATAACAAACAGAATTCGACGAACATTTCGTTCCGATTATATCGTTCTCGATTTGCAGAGTAGACGTCCAGTGTAGTGAAAGAAGAAAAGCGCACCATCCTTACGTGCGTTTACAAGATTGTAATCATTAAGAAAATGAGGGCTTTAATCTCAACAGATGAACCCCTTGTCACAAGGTTCTAAATCGCTGTCTCCATTTCATTCAACCGTAATTTAGCAGCTGCCACTTTTTAATAAACCCGGATTATAAACTTTGCAAAGTAAATTAATTTCCAAAAGCCTTTTTGATGATGTTTCTGCTTACCTCTTACAAAAGTAGAAATTATTAAATTCTCAAGAAACTCAAAGTTAAGGAGAGTATGAATAGAAAACAATTTTCAATTTCCGATTTTTATTAAATAACAGAACAATACTTTACAATGGTCTTTGAGAACTCAAAGACGAGCAAATCCGTGAGTCAATACTTTCACTCCAAAAGTAGCACTCACTCCAATAATATGTCATCAAATTGTTTAACCATAAACATATAAAATCAAATGCTCTTCCATCCCATTGCATATAACGCGCAATAGCTCATAATCAACCAAAAAAAAAAAACACGATATTGTTCGAAATCTTATCATGACTTTCTAATGTTTTAAAATTCTGAAAGTTACCTTAGACGATTCGCTCATTCAATTGATACCAGTTACAGTCCCCACTGTTTGCAACTGGCCATCATACCGTATTGCCATAACATTACTCACAAGTACGGTTTTTTCTGTTATTTTTATAAGCGTCATGCTCACATTTCTTATTTAACAAATTGAATAAGTACACTCATAGACAGTGGCAAATGTTTTCGCAATATTTTTGTGAACATAAATACAATAGCTATTTGATAACTTTTGTTTTTAGGTGATTCATGCCTAAGATTAATACAGTTTTGTAAATTATTTACAATTTGGCAGGTGTCTATAAAGTTGATATGACTAGCTTCGTGCAAGTTATTTACAGCAAGAGTATTATACTTAAGATAGATGAAAAGATACATTTTTAAATCAACTTAAAAAGTATCTGTACAAAGGTATAATATTTCATTACAAATTATGTTTACTTCAAACAACATAAATAAAATTATTTTTCGAAGATGAAAATGATTTGTTCAAATGTATCTTCCCCTTCGATTTCGTATTAATAAACAATAATTATAATTAGGTATATACAGTTACATTATAACGATACAAATTGAAATACAGCAGTCGTTGTTCAATTAATATTACTTCAAATTTACAATTCAATTATGCAAAACACTTAAATTATTCGAGCCCGTAAAGAAATTAGGAATTTCAAATAATATAATATGAATAAACATCGTGTTTCTTCGAGCGGTGACAACGTATTACTTTTAAGAAGTAATTTACTTTTGATAATTACTAAACTACGGGCTCATGATACCACACAAGATTCATGTTTAAATATTTGCTCAACTACCTAAGATGCCGAGAATCTTCAAACACAAACCTTGAAAATCTGATTCTGATAATACTACAAAACAAAAAGTAGATAAATCAGTAACAAGCCAAATCCCTTCTTGCACTTTCGATGTCTAAGTTCTAAGACGTACCGTCGTAGGCCTTAAAACAATACTTGGTGAGAATGTCCTCAACCATATAACACTAGTTCCACCTTATAATTTATTTACAGAACGGCTCGTACCACTCAAAGTCCAAATGACACAAACGGGTCGAGCCATCGGGCCACAACACTCACGAACGGTTCGTATCACTCAAAGTCCAAAAGACACAAACGGGTCAAGCCATCGGGCCACAACACCCACTGATAGTCCAAACAGTCGAATGTCACGCCAAGGCCACGAGAGCACACAAAATTGTCCACATAGAGAGCGCGCGCGCGGCAGCGCTTGTAGGCGGCCAGCCCTCACTCCAAGGACCACGGCCTACAGCGTCGGGTCATATCGTTGTCACCATTTCTAAGAACAAACAACATTGTCATCAGCATCAGTTAATTGAAGGTAATCAAGGTAAAGGTGAAAGTTGTATGTGCACCCTGCAAAGAGGACCTTTTCAGTAGGATCAAATTAATGTCAGTGAATCAGCAGGATCATTTTCAGCGGCTTTAGTTACAAGTAATGAAGAGGATGTTCTATCAAGTTGAAGTGAGCAAAAGAGAATTAGAAAATAAGAGAAGGAATAATTAAAAATTCAACTTACCCAAATTCTGCATTTGGTGCTGACTCAGAACAATGTAAGGATTATCAAGGTTTGGATCTTCTAGCACTCCGCGATGCAGTTGCTCCAAATGCCTTTCCACGTCATCTATTAGATAAAATCAAATTTGTTAGGAGTTTGTGATAATAGAGTTGAAGATTATATCCATAAAGGCAGTAGGAAAATACTTAAACAAGGATCATAATACAAAAAAAGCGCTAGGTCCAGCGAGTTTCTTGTCAGTTCTTCTCGGACTGGGGATAGGACTGGAATTGGCACCTAGATTCACCTAGTATGTAAGACGATTTAAAATGATCCCTGTGATTTTACTGAATAAATTATTATTGACTTTGAAAATTATGGCTAGATAGTAACAGTTCTATCTGGCTTTCTGAGGCTGTTAGAAATATTTCCTTAATTAGATTTAATGACTGATAGCGATGAATTGATTAAGAATGTAAAAGAATTCTGAACGTGAATAGCACAGGACCCACTGAATTTAAACGCGATAAATACCCATCTAATACTAATAATAATGTGTTCAGATCGCGTAAGTTTAAAAGTACATAAAGATAATAAAGTTCTCAGTTTCAAGTTTTTTAGACAATGCGTATCATTATTTTAATGTTATTATCACATTGGAAGAAGATCACATAATATATTGTGATGATCCCACTAACGTGGGGAAAGGGCAGGAAGATGACGATGATGATGATGGAAAACTTCACACAGGGCAAACACAAGCCTCTCTGGTAGAAAAACGCTGTCTAGCTGTTCGCAGTGCTAAAGCTTGAGATGGGATGTCTGCCACATTTACTGTCTTCAATAATTTGCACAACATGAGGGACTTACATGGCATGTTGGTGGTGGTGGGAGCCATCGTTGTCGTCGTTGTGGTGGTGGTGGTGGTGGTCGTAGTTGTCGTGCTTGTCGTTGTTAGCACTGTCGGAACAGAACAATGAGTGGGAGAGGTGAAAGTGATCCTTGTGATTTTATTGAACAAATATTGTATTGTTTTGATTGGCCAATTAGTAATCAGTGTAAAGATAATCAGTGTAAACGATTTGCGTAAATACAAGTAGATACTTTTTATCGGATATGTTTTATAAAATTGAAGTGGGTTAAATCTCGGCATATTTATAATTATATTATGGTAAAATCTTTAGTGAATATTTTCAAGATATCAAATTACTTGACCTAAATCTGTTCTAAAGTCAAAAATTAGTAAGCATAACAAAATATACTCGTGTTATAACTTATCCTAGTAATATTCCAAAGATCTTAAGACTCTTGCTAACTTATGTTAACATCAAAACGCAACGATAGCGTGTACTAAATTTTCCCGGGGCGTCATCTAAGTGATAAATACATTTAAGAATATGATAATGATTCTTCTTTATTCGTTCTTTATAGATATGGACAATGCAAAAATCTAATTATGTTTGTTTACATGGTGTTGAATACTTACAATGTAGGAACAATTCCGCCTGCGCGCGTCCCTGCGTGTTCTCCACATGACACCGGTATGCGCCCGCGTCTTCCCGCGACATGTCGCTCACTATCATGTTCAGAGTGTGCCGGTACCCGCGGGTCGACACGCTGATTCTGTGCTTTGAGCCTGGACATAGAATACATGTGACAGAAACAACTAGAGTCATCATCTCCCTGTCCTTTTCCCACGTTGATCGGCACAACATTTTGATCTTTCTATCTTTCATTCATCATCATGCTGTGTGATAGTGTCCAGCATTATTATTATTATTGGAACGAAGTTCCTTATCACGCGTTGTGAAAGGGGGCTAGACGGAAAAAAAATCTCACGAAAAGTTGTAACGACACTTTTTGCTATAGTTGTAAGCCGTGCGGCGTGCGCATGTTTTTCTGTCTGTCTCTCTCCTCTCACAAATTAATCGAAAGGAACTTCATTCCATCCGGGGTTGCCTTGACACCTCTCAAGTTTTTTATTATTATTATTATTTCTCTCTGTAATTCCTCATCTCAGTACTCACTCCTTTCTTACTCATATCATCTTTCTGAAAACAACTAGTGTGTGGACTTTTATTTAGAGCAATGGTCAAAGGGCTGGTGTTTACCTCGTCAGAATCAGTAGAGCCAGCCAACAAGGTAACATTGTTATTCTTTTGGATACTTAACTTGCTCACTTTAACTCTGTTTTCTATAATATAACTAATTCGTTGGGATAAATTATAATGTCAATTGCGTAAGTAAAAGAAGATTTGCTTATATTGCCATATGTGATTTCTGATTAAAAAAAGATGATGAATAGAATGAAAGAACAATAATGTTTGTAAGATGGAGCAAAAATCAAAAACTATCTAAACCAATAACTGGTACAGCGGGCATAAAAATATTACGCGCAGAAAAGTGTTTTCTAACATTTTGTACTAAGACGTTTGTTGGCAACAGTACTTTCAGTCGATACTTTAAATAATATAAACAAAACATGGGACGTGGGAGGAACGAAAGTACGTAATATTCATTGGAACGTGCCACTATGGCCCGAAATGGGCCGTCGTTGGGCTTGATAGACATAACTCTTATTACCCGACTGCAAAATGAAGGAGGGTAATGTACGTTATTACATTTTTGCAATAAATACTAGTTTAAATATTATAAATTACTGCAACTTTCTCAGTCCTTTCAATGAATAATTATAAGATGTAGCGAAATTTCCAATTATTTTGATAAATAGTTAGTTACAAATATTTACTCTAACGAGCTCTTAAGATAAATCAGTTTCCAGACTAATAAATAACATCTTAGAAATATGAAACTACTTAATAGTCAATTTGAATAACTTGTTACAATTGATTCTTACAATTAGGTAAACAAAATATCATCTACATTTTGATGGTATTTCGATGAAAACAATAAGCATTCAACTTTGGGTTTAACTATTATCTATACTAATATTATAAAGAGGAAAACTTTGATTGTTTGTTTGTTTGTTTGTTTGTTTGTTTGTTTGTTTGTTTGAAATGAATAGGCTCCGAAACTGCTGAACCGATTTGAAAAATTCTTTCACCAATGTGTAGAATGAACTTTCAGGATGAACATAGGCTATATTTTATGTAGGTACTTCGCGGGCGACGCCGCGTGCAGAAGCTAGTTGGTTTAATAAACACATTGAATGATGTATATTGATAAGGTCCTTCAAATAACCTTTTTATCCGACTGCAGAGCGAAGAAAGGTAATATGTTTGGGGTGTATGTATGAGTGTGTATGCTAGTTTCTTTGGCTGTCGCTGTAGCCATAACGGCTAGACGGATTTTGACAAATGATTTTGTCGTTGGATTGTCTAGAACATGAAAATGACGTGTTATACAAAATGACAAAAAATTGAATAAAGTGACTTAGAAGAACTATTGACTTAGTTAGAAGCTATTTTCAATAACTTCCAGTAGGATTTTTTATTTATGAATCAAATACATACTAATAGTACTTGTTACTTGTTTACCATGTTTATCGACTATTCGTAGTTTTCTTTATCATGAATTATATACTCATGGCTCTTTATGTACCAACGAGCTGATGCCCGCAGCTTCGCCCGCGTGAATGTCGATTATTGCGACTTTTCATACAAACTTTCATCCTCTATTTCATTCCCTTGGGGGTAGAATTAATCAAAATCCTTTCTTAGCGGATGCCTACGTCATAACATCTACCTGCATGCCAAATTTCAGCCCGATCCGTCCAGTGGTTTGGGCTGTGCGTTGATAGATCACTATGTCAGTCAGTCAGTCAGTCACCTTTGAGTTATCTTATACCTTTAAACGAGCAATTCTTGTATATATGTATATATATATTCTGAATCTCGCAAACGGCTTCAGCGATTTTCATGAAATTTCGTATGCAGGGGGTTTCGGGGGCGATAAATCGATCTAGCTAGGTTTCATTTTCCAAAAAACAAGATTTACCAAAAGAAACCGAGCAAAGCTCGGTCAACCAGGTACTATATATTTATAATACGTATCGAAGGACAGTTCACGCCATTTAAGCCCCAAACCTTGTAATATGGGAAATATATCTGATTTTAACACATTTTTTTGGTGAATTCATACATAGAATAAATAATAACACCCAGACACAAAACAAACATCTGTGTTCATCACACAAATGTTTACCCTGGGGATTGAACCCCCAACCTGCAGCGCAGAAGGCAGAGCTACTACCAACTGAGCTATAAGGTCATGCTTACGGCATTTTGTTATGGGGGAGTGCTGCAGATATTAATACTATATTTGTGTTGCAGAAGAGGGCTGTTCGTGCAATTTATAACATGGGTCCTAGAGAATCTCTTAGAGATAAGTTTAAAGAAATAAACATCATGACAATGCCATGTCAGTATATATATGAAAACTTGATGTATGTTCACAAAAACATTAATTTATTTAGGAAAAATAGTGATAATCATAATGTTAATACTAGACTTAAAAATAAACTCGCTGTTCCCACGGTTAGGCTCACTAAAGTAAGTAAATCCTTTAAAGGGCAATGTGTACGCTTCTATAACAAGATCCCAAGTGACATGCTTGATTTATCAATTGGAAAATTCAAAAATGTAATTAAACAGAAACTGTCTAGAAAAGCTTACTATAAAATATCAGAGTACTTAGATGATAAAAAAGCTTGGGATGAATCAGCTCCAACTCTGCTAGGTATTCCTTACAAAATTAACAAGGATCATACAAAAAAAGCGCTAGGGCCCAGCGAGTTTCTTGTCAGTTCTTCTCGCACTGGGGATAGGACTGGAACTGGCACTTAGACTCACCTAGTATGTAAGACGTTTCAAAGTGATCCCTGTGATTCTATTGAAAATAAACATATTTTGAATTTGAATTTGAATTTGATTTAGAGTCCTGAATTTAACTTACCATTGACGAGTCTCTGTTCCCCATTGAGGGTCCAGTAGGCGGTGGGGGCCGGGTAGGCTTCCGCCGTGCACTGCAGCGTCACGGCGCCACCAGAGGGCGCGCGGATCGCGACGCGGCCCGCCCACACCAGCGGAGAGACTGGATATAACATAGTACATTATTATTGCTAGTCATCATCATCATCATCATCATCATCATCATCTTCTTCCTGCCCTTATCCCACTAGGTGGGGTCGGCACAACAGGTTCTCTTCCTCCACTCTCCCCTATCATCCGTCATCTCAGTAGTCACTCCCTTCCTACACATTCTTTCACACAGTCCATCCATCTTTTCTTAGGTCTACCTCTAGTATTAGGCTAGTATTCAACGGAAAAGTACCTACATTGTCTACTTAATTACCCCCTATTACCGTTTTAATAGAACGGCTCACTAATAACTGTAAGCTACTCGCATGTCTTTTTGACAATAAATGAATTTAAACCATATCGCGTTTTATTTATCTATTAGTTGATACCCGCGACAGTAACAAAAATATTAAAATCAAAAGTGTCAGTTGGGACACTGTGTTCCAATAAATTCGAATGTGAGTGTTATACGAGTACTTTAGTATTCTTATGAGCGGCGATGGGCTTGCAACCTGTCACTAACTACTGTGTAAAATGTGGGCATGTACCAAATGTCAAAATGTCATGTTCGGACGTCCCTCTGACTACCCTCTTTAGATCTAGATCTCTCTCTTTCTCTCTTTAGATTTTATCTACTGATACTGGGTACAGGATAGGGTTATAGTCACGATAAGGTTTTTATTCCGCGTTTTATTTACCAATTTTTTCCGACGTTTCATCCCATGACCACAACAGTGTGTAAACCTGTTACACATACGTCCATTCTGTAAAATTCAAACATCAACTCGCATCTCTCATCGCTATTCACTCGCACTTCGCTTAAGACGCTTTTTATTTGACACTTTGAATCGGGTTCGAGTGCGAAGCGAGCGTCGAAGTGACTTAGGAATTACCGTATAGAATGCCACTTTTTACGTCATCTCACACTTTATCTGACAAAATCTCCCCGTCAATTTAGTTTAACTCGCTGACACGCTCGCAAGAGTGGCGCTAGTGTAAATTCAAATTATCAACCAAGTTTTTAGAATGCCAATCAAGAAACTCACAGCGGATTCAGATTCGAAGTTTAAAATGAGTTCTTACAGAATCACACGGCTGTTGTGGTCACGAGATGACTGTCATTATGCCAATGACATAAGATTCAATATCATGCGATTATTTACGACTCTTTTCAGATGACGCGAAACGGAATTCTTTGGACGATCGACTTTGATCGTGAAACACAAAATAAGTGTGCTATAAAAGTCCACTAGCCAATATATTGGAGAGTGCTTTAAGTGGAATTAGCACCGGTGCTATCACTATTGAGCTTTTTTATTAGGAAGTTAATTCGCAAAGCGAATATAAAGCTTTAGCGCAATTTCATTAAGAACTTCTCTAGTTTTTGCTTCAGGATATAATCAAAAAAACACTATCACGACTGTGATGTAAGCTAAGTACATATCTCCTCATATCTTTTAGTTATTCAGATCTTTGGGGGTATCTAAAGAGGGTAGTCACGTCCAAACATGACATTTGGTACATGCACATATTTTGCACAGTAGTCAGTATTCCGTACGTGACAGGTTGCAAGCAGCTCATGGCACACCTTTGAACTTTTGGTTCTTGGGAGTGCCTGTTTCCTCACGATTCAATCGAATTCAATTCGAATTTCAAGTTTCAGGTAGATTGGATTAACGATTTAAGTTATGCTCTAACAAACATATTATAAGTAATATTTATCTTGCCATCAAAAGTACATACAAACTTCAATAGAATATAGAAATTGTTATTACGCTCGTAGAGAAGTAACTCCATAGCAGTAAAATACAACTTTATAAGCATAGAAAACTTTCCCCCAACCTCCCCTTGATCTCTATTGCGTCGTCGCTTAAAACGCTTTAAGGGCTTGTACACAAAACTGCGAATCTGTGCGACGCGATTTGATTTCTTGTGACAAAAGATAGGGCTAGATCGCAGATTTTTGCGATGCAACGTTCGCTTCGCAGTTTTGTGTACAAGCCCTAACTCATAAAGCGCATTTTAAGAGCTAATACGCTAGAGCTTTCGTAATATTTTTATGGATTTAGGAAATTTAATAGTTTTTATGGCAACGATAAAATCAAATTGTATTACATATATTGACTTATTGATGCAACTAAAATTTGTCTCTGAATAGTAATTTGATCATTTGAAATTCTTATAAGCGTCGATGGGCTTGCAACCTGTCACGTACGGAATACTAACTACTGTACAAAATGTGGGTAGTGTCAAATATTATGTTTGGACATGCCTCTACTACATTCTACTCTTCTAGGTCATATTTTTTGTTGTTGATATTATTAGTTTAAAAAAATAAGGGCAATTAAGTTTTAATCACCTTTTCCTTTCTGTAATTACTTAAAAGTACTTAATACCAAGGCTGATACTTTAATACTTCAGTGTTTCAGACGAAAACTGAGGTATAATAATATAACTTAAAATATCTACTGTAAAGAAATAAAGAAAAACTACGAAGAAAGACTCCAGATTTTGCAACACCATTTTGAAGAATTTTGTACCGTTACACACTAACTTTAAATGTTACATTGCCATGAAAGAAAAAGCAGCCGAAAGGCGTAACTCACACATCACATTAATCTGTATCCTCTTGCTGACGGAGGGTGGAATCCCGTTCGTCGCTATACAGAGGTACGCGCCCGACGTCACTCGCTCTACTGCACTCAGGTTTAGCCATGGACCACTCCATTTCGACACTGAAGACAAAATTATAAGTGTTTAAAAATAAATTTAAACAAGATTTTGAAGTCTTACATACTACTAATACGTCTTACATACTAGGTGAGTCTAGGTGCCAATTCCAGTCCTATCCCCAGTCCGAGAAGAACTGACAAGAAACTCGCTGGGCCCTAGCGCTTTTTTGTATGATCCTTGTTAATTTTATTATGCCAGAAAGTCATTTAAATAATTTAGTAGTATTAACTTGCAAGGAAATAACTTTGAATGGACTTTAGTATGATCAAATCTTGATTAAAAATTAAAGATATTTAAAACAATTTTATACGAAAAACCACATGCTAAAATTATACAAATAGTAATACAAGAGTGTAGTTAAGTATGTTCACAGGTGCAGTAAAGAAAATTATATTAGGTATTTTCACGCCAATAAATCAAATAATATCATCTCTGTAAAGAAAACACAAAAACATCTCAATCAGACAGCGCCAAGCAAACATTGATGAGACAAACAGTGTGAACATAATCATATCGACATTTCGTCAAAACTTCCCAGAAATAGAGGAAGTTATCTTCAAAACAAAACATAAACGGCCTTCGAATAACGCGATAAACGCAGAATTATCCCCATTTCCCGTAATTCTAGAACATCCGAATAACAAATATTTTAACTGGCAAATAACCTTTATCTGCTATGTACAGTGAACACCACCTCACTAATCCGAATATCGAGAATTCACTTTAAATTAATGAAAATGAAATTTATTTGTATCGTTTTAGAGTTTCAAAATGTATAGAAAAATATGTGATTGAAATTTGAACAAATAATACTCCAAGTATTTCAATACCTCAAAAAAGAGCTGTAGTCGTATATGTATTTTTTATTTTATTTATGTATGTTGTTTTGTAAATTGATGACAAATTAAAACAAAATTGTTTAAAAGGATTATTGGTGGTCCCGTTTAATTTTTAAACTCATTCACATTTGTAATTTTCTACGTAGCACAACTGTAAAGTCTGTTTTCTTTTTAGTTTTTAAAATATAGGTAATTATAATCAAATCAAAGTTTCAACATCGAGTGTAGAACAAAAATTTTGACGAAGTAAAACTTCAATGCATATCAAAAAGGTTCTATTGCTTATGATATAAGCTTTCGAACTAACGTTTTTGGAAATGATGTGTTTTAGGTATTTCGTTCATCGAGGTCGATATTCCTATTTATATTCCGTTCCTGTAATTTCAGAATACTGTTCGATGTTTCGAGTTTCGATATTCTGTGACACAGTCTATAATTTTCAAAGGGTTTAAAATAACCTTAAATAACATTAAAGTAGAGTTTCTGCCAGCTTTTGTTATTATTCTATGACCGCAGTGCAAAAACTGTCACAGCATTGCAAGTCGACAAAACAACTAGCCGTGGTAGCACAAAGGCAAAAGTTAGCGCCTGTGGCTATAAATTGAATGTTTAACTCCCTTATTTGCATTGTTATAATACAACTTTGTACTGTTGAGGATCCTTCTCTGTGTAAGTGTTGTATTGAAAGTTTGCTAAGTAGGTTAGGACTTTGTCTGCAAATTACGTCCAATGATTTTAGATCTTAATAAGCTACATTTGCGGTTGAGTTTTGGTTTTTCATTTTGCTCCGGGAACATCTTGTGTCATTGTAAGTAACAATCAATTTTGTTCAAGTCCCAGAGAGCTGACTTCCGAAGGTACCTTTGATTGTTTTGTTCCATTTTGTTCTAGAAATTCTTCAAATTCAACCTCTTCAACGGAAGATTGAAGTTTATTTGAAAAACATTAAGCGACCAAAGTCACGTGGAGTTGTTGTCAATAAGTAGATGTTAAGCAGCTGCTTTAGTAGACAGTTTCTTTAGGTTTGTAACGTTTGTTAAGTAGGTTTGTTGTTGAAGACATAACTTTGTTAGCAGGTTTTATCCATCTTCTATTTGAAGCATTTTGTTTTGTTTATTGTTTGTCAGAAGCCCGGCTACTTTGAAAGATTGATTGTTAATTTGGCTGTTCCTTCTTGACTCAAAGAAGATTATTAACAACTCGGTGGTTTACTCATTTCGACAGAACTTCTATTCCTTTCTTGTTTATGAAAGTTTGAGAAGCTTTATTTATTTCCGAAACATCTCAAAGACAAACTAATATTTTACCGGCGGCGATGCGATACTGATTTTGTTTTTCTCATCACTTCTTTGACTTCATCTGAAATCTTCTTTCCTCAATTTTCTCGGCACTGATTTCCTCCGAATGCTCCAGCACAGATTAATTCTTCAGATACGTATTATAAGGAAAAAATTACGTGAATGAGGCAACCCCTATCAGCAGATCAGGAATCGATTCAAGGAATCACATCAATAAGATTACGGAGCTTAGTAAACCCTCGTTAGAGGAGCGCAAAAAGGAAGGGAAAGTACATAGGTGTCCTTTGAGCAGCCGAGGCTGGGAGCGGCAAAGATTTGTTCAGGCAAATCATTAGGTTTTTGCTCTTGCCTTTATGAGGGAACAGGTAGGCTTTAGGAGCAAAAAATGTAACGCCTTTTATAGATGTCTCTGTGATAAAGTGCTTCGACCTGTCTACTCTAGAGATATTCGGTTTTTGTGTAATTTTTTCTTCAAATCTTCAACTTCTTTTTCATTAGATTAATTATTTTGTTAAAGAGTTTTTTGAAACTGACCTCATTTACAATGGTGTTTCTAGATTTTATAACTTCCCCAACATCATAATTTGATTTTTCAACTCCAGTTAGCTCAAATATATTTAGTAAAATAACAAACCCACCTAAAGTCTGGTTGTCTATCTTGAAATGCCTGGAGTCCTCTCTCCTCCAAGCTATGTTGGGGAGGGGGGTGCCCGACGCCACGCACCGAAGAGCTGCGTTCTCCCCTTCCTTGATGAGGACCTCGCTGCTGCTGACGTCATCGTCTATGTCAGGGGGCACTGTTGGCAAATCGGTTAATAGAATTTATAAATAGTAGAGTTGGCCCAACGAGTCGAGGCATTCGTGAAGCTAGCTGCAGGCGCTGCGCAGTATCGTTTTTCAGGAGCAATTGGAGGTATGGAGAGGGACGGTGGGACTGTACATACGCAAACTTGAATCTGTGGCTAACTTCACGAATGCCTAGATCCGTTGAAAGAATTGTACTTAATAATGGCGATGTAATTGTACTTTTACTGTTATATCCTAAGATCCAATCGATTTGGGCCCAGTCCGAATGGTATCAATGGAGTTCAAACAAGAATCTATGTAGTTTTCTTTAAAGCATCTAAGCTTTGCAATGCTGAAGAAAAAATGCAAACCAGTGATAGCTTTACAACAATTGTTAAGCCATGACGTAAGCTTCCTAGTATTCATTCTAATAACGAAAAACCCTGACTAATAGGTACATAGAATACATAGGTAGGTATAAAAAATTTGCCATATTATTTTTTTGTAAATTTTCAATAGTCTATAACACCCGTGATTTTCGGTTACTAAAACATCTGAATAAAAAGTCCCGCCATGCTCGGAATCAGATTCTTGGTATCTAACGACATTTCAATTTTCAAAATCCGTTTGCGCTACAGTGACAACCATAAAATTCACATACAGATTCTTAAAGCACATTACCCCCCCACTTTCGGCTGGTACACTTATCCCTACCAAGCTATCCCTACTGGTAGGGATAAGTGCACGTTTGTGTAGATCTATTTCTACCGTATATTTCTACCGATCTATTTCTATGTAGGGATAGGAGCACAGAAAATTTCTTATCCCTACTCAGTTATCCCTACTTTACAGTCAGGTCAAAATCTCCATCACCAGAATAGGTCTCCATAACGAAGTAGGATAATCGACTTACCAACTACGTGTAGATAATGTGTCTGGCTCATCATAGGCTCGGTGTTGACCTGGCACATGTACCGGCCGCCGTCTGCCGGCCCCACGTCCCGCAGCCCCAGGGTCCACGAGCTGTCTCCGTGGGCTACGCTGATGCGGTGGTTCTTGGTGATCACGTGGCTGGCTATGGTGAGGATGGTTTGTGTATCGACGCGAAGCCATGCGACCTATGGGCAAAATCATTATTTCAACTTATGCATAGTACAAAAAAAAACAAAAAATAACAAAATATGTTTATTTTCAATGAAATCACACGGATCATTTTTAAACGTCTTACATACTAGGTGAGTCTAAGTGCCAATTCCAGTCCTATCCCCAGTACGAGAAGAACAGACAAGAAACAATTGGTGTATCAAAACACTACACTTTGAATATCAGCTACGATGCTATATAACTTCAAAAACTGCGTCAAATTGCCGTAGAAAACTTCTCATTCCCGGCATTTATAATCAAAAATGCTTAAATTTTCAAGAAAATTTGCCATTTTCGAAAAAATTGTCCCGCGGTTATGTTTGACTTGCCCCATTAATGGCGGAAACGTAACTGGTTAGTTATGTTTGCACCATTCATATTGATACAACAACTACACTTTGCTTTCCTTGCCGTAGATAAAATCAATAACAAAATTGTTTGTCTGTGGGCAGATTCCGACCTCGTCGTCAATGGTGTGTCGGTTAGTAATGAAACGACCGTCCGCTACACCGTAGCTAGTTTATTACTGAGAGTTTACCCGCACATTACAACCAGATATAGTCCAACAATACATATGAAACAGTTGAGCCTGCTATCTATAGAACAAGATCTTATAAATCCATAGCTAAACTGATCAGACCACTACGGGAGAGACCGCAAAACGCTGGTGGCACTACCACAAATAGCAATGCGGATTACGTTGGACCAATAACATAAAACATAATTCTTATCCTTCTAATTGTGGCAATAGTTTTTTTAGTTTTTAAACTAATGTATTGAAAGGATATACGAGTAAAGTGCGCTAAAAAGCTGCTTTCAAAAAAGTTCCTGATTGTTGATTAAAATATGGATTTTTTTGTATTATTTTTCAAATTTTACAGTATGTTCCCCAGTATTTACTAAAGTGTTCTTGTATATAACCCACAATTGAACAAGCTCTTGCTCATCTCTTGATGGGTAAAGTCAAACAACATGGGAAAGGGAAATCTAATCCAACTTGTAGTAGATACTGTCAAATCCCAACAAAGACATGAAATACTTAAGCTGAATAAACTTATGGTCTAGAAACTTTACAGTTTCATTCGTGAAAACATAACATCTTCAAAGTGTTTCCAGTTTTAAAAACCCGATAAAATAATAGTAACCTCCGTTCCAGACACTAAAATTTCAGACAGAAACACTCAAGACTAAAAATATTTTTATAATTCTGCAGTAAAAGCCACGGCCGAAACTCGTAAACGTGCTTATACGGGATCAAAACAAAATAAAGGCAGCCAGCAATACATTGAATAAACCATAACAGTAAGACCGCCCCGGATAGCCTGCAAACTGAGATAGCCGAATGTATATGAAAATTGTTTCGGTGCTGTTTGTAATTTTATATCTGGGATCGTATTATTTAAGAGTTCAAAAAGCCAACTCTAACTAAACAACCCGTTATGCGTTCGCACTAACTATTTTGTATGATATTTTGCTTACATCTGTTTTATTTCTTGACAGTTTTATGAAAATGTATCTTATTTACGCAAGTTTAGTATTATTATAGCACTACAATCATGTAATATGGGTAAATTATATAGCGCGCCGGTCGTTTATATTTCAGTCTGTTCAATAATATGCAGCGATTATGTATATTAAAACCGTTTCTTCTTCTTCTTCCTGCCTTTTTCCCACGCTATGCGGGGTCAGCGCAACACGTTTTTTTCTTCCATTTCCTACTATCATCCGTCATCTCACTACTCACACCTTTCTTAATCATCTTTCATACTGTCCATCCAGTTTTTTTTAGCCTATCGCTACCCCTGAATCCATCCACATTAATACCTAACACTCTTCTCGTCACATGACATTCATCCTTTTCATAATTAGTAAAAACTACTCGGCGATCACGCAAAAAGTAATCGACCAGTGTGATAAAGCGCAGTCATTGCCCCAAGTTCAGTAACAAAGCACTTATAAATGCAATCTATCTTTGCAACAATCAATGGAATCCGCTCAGCTTGATAAATTACAATTGCATAAAGCGCTGCACCGCTCCCATCTCATTTAGACCCTTCTCCGCCTGCATTTGTCTAGCTGCTGCAGCCATTCGTCTCAATTCCATAGATCTTGCTGCAGTGATCAATCGCCGCATCCGCACGTCTTCGCGAGACGATCCAATCTGAATGTCGGGCGTCTATTGAGTCGGTTGATTTATTTCGCGGATTTCTGTTTAGTGTTGAGTTTTCCCATTTATCTTTTTGTGTACCGTTTTTATAGACTCGAGCTTTTATGTTACGGGGTAAGTCCGTAGAGGTTTTAGTTATTCTTTTTTGTCGGTTTCTCATTACAGAGAATTGTGATGCTTGAAGTACACCCTCAATAATCTCCTCTACTTCCCTCTGTTTCTAGCTCGGTGGAATGCACGTATTTTGGACACAGTCACGGTAGAATGTCACAAGTGTGGACACACGCTTAGACCCTAAAATTTTGACTACATAAAGTCTGTAGATAATCACCAGATAATAGAAAATCTATTCAACTTTTTCGTATCACGTCACTATTTCTTTTGTTTCTAAAATCTATTATTTTCATATTCTTTAGTAGCTTTATAGGAAGAGAAATTTAAAACATCCCTGGAAAGCTATAAATAATTAAAACAAAGGATTTTCTTTATGCAAAGAATTGAAGAGGTAAATGAGCTCGAACCACTTTTTATGATGATTATTCATTGTTTTCAGATTATTCTATAAACTTGGAATTTATTGCGGAAGTTTTTATTATAGGTGTTTTAGTATTCTTTGTAAAGATTTTATTCAACTAAAGAGTGCCGTAGAAACGGATCGTGAAATCCTAATTTGGACTCTGAAAAGGTGTCTGTAGAGTTCTAAATGTAACATCATCATTTTTCTGCCCTTTTACCATGTTATGCGGGCTCGTGTTATGTTATGTTATGCACAGCAGTGATCTTCTTCCATTTCCCTCTATAATTTATCATCTTAGTACTAACTCCTTTCTTACCCATGTCATCTTTTACACAATCCATTCATATTTTCTTCGGCCTACCTCTACCCCTGTATCCATCCACATTCATACCTAACGCTTTTTTAGTCACATAACATTCATCTCTTCTCATAAAATGCCCACACTAATCTAGACACGCAGCAGCGTGTCAAGCCAAGTTCAAGCGAACGGGCGAGGCGCGCACCGTGTGTAATATTACACGAACCATTTGGAGCCATTTTCACCCCCTCGTAACTCAAAAACTATTTCACATAAACAAATAAAATTTGGCTCATCTATTGCCAATTGCGAGTAAAATATGTACTCCGAATTTCATAAACACACCTCAAACAGTTATTTAGATATCAACGTCCAAAAATGGTTTTTTATGAAAAAAATTATCACTGACTGACCTATAGACGTTAATTATAACCCAGTTCCAGATGACCTAGAACGTTCAAATTTGGCATCCAGGTAGGTAGTGGGGTGGATACAAAGGAAAAAATCTGAAACTTGCAAATTTTTATATTTTTAACGTACTTTTTCAATTAATTGATTCTCCTAGGAACCCTTACTAGCGCCTGTAATATAAGAATAGCAATCTAAATAGATGACAGTCGGTCATTATGTGGATTTTAATAGGGTCTTGACGTGAATATAATAACGAGTGGAAGTAGTGTCTTGGATTGGTAAGTAGTACACTCTTACCTAGGTATACAATGTGCCAATAGTTGAGCCGTCTAAGCAGATAGGTAAGTATGACTATAGGTACATATGTATACCTACAATGTGCCAATAGTTTGAGCAGTCTATGCAGGTAGGTAGATATGGCTAGATAACTATTCAGGCCTAGATTATAGTGTGTCTCGGCTTGTCGGATAGGTAGTAGGTAGGTATACTTATTCAGTAAGTACCTACTCAAGTACCTACCTACCTGCTTAGTATGTATACCTACAATGTGCCAATAGTTTGAGCCGTTTATGCAGGTAGATTATATAAGTGTAATAATATAAGAACAAGTACTTACTTACTAATAAGTTCTGTACAAAAAGTAATGATATCCCATCAAAAACATAAATGTGAAATGAGAGCCAAGTTCAATAAGTATGTTTTACTTAGTCGTTGACTTCAGCGACAAAAGAAGTGAGATCTAAACGGGTGCCAAGTACAATGGTCAGTCCTGAAACTTATTTATAACAATATGAAATATTTTTAACAACTTTAAAATATCATTTCATCTTAAAACTTAGGATATTATATTGAAGCCTAAGGTCTTACTTGGCTAGTTTTCTTAAGAGTACAAATTATATTAGGTATAGCCTTTGCAAGTTCTTATTTTATTCTTTCTAAAAATTTGGATTGCTGGTAGAAACTAGCGATTGGACATAGTAAGTAAGTAGTTAATTCGTATATGAGAACTAGCCAAGTTAGACCTTAGGCTTCAATATAATATCCTAAGTTTTAAGATGAAATGATATTTTAAAGTTGTTAAAAATATTTCATATTGTTATAAATAAGTTTCAGGACTGACCATTGTACTTGGCACCCGTTTAGATCTCACTTCTTTTGTCGCTGAAGTCAACGACTAAGTAAAACATACTTATTGAACTTGGCTCTCATTTCACATTTATGTTTTTGATGGGATCTTTTTCTCCTCATCTTTTCTGAGGACCTTTTTCTTTAGAGTTCTCATTGTAACAACTTGTTGAAATAATTGCTGATAACATAATTATGTGATCATTTCATAATGTATTCACTAAGTTCACTTATTGGCAGAGTATTTTTGTTATAAACTTACTTAATGTACGGAATGTAAGTCAGCAATGTGCAAGTAGTCAACATTGAAAGCAATGCAACGGAATTACAGACAGAATTTAAAACAGCAAACCAAGTTCATTAAAAACTGAACTGTATTTCGAAAGTAAAAAAGACTTTATTTATTAAACGCCAGTTTCACGCCACAGCGATATGTAAATAGAACGTGAAATATCCGCAGCAATAAAAGGCCACACATCAATGCTCCACGCTAAAACAAACCACCTGTAATTAACATAGAGCCAGCGAGCTGACAAATTGCTTGGTCTCGTCGATTTGAACATTTTGAACTGCTGAGTTGAGTTTTAGCTGTGGCAGTATTGGTCGTTTGACACTCTATTGTTCAGAGCCGGCTGCGGTGATGAAGTTTCAAATTGGAGATTTTGTTTTGGAACTTTGATAGGTTAACTAATAGACTGTGAAACCCTTTAGTTTGGTTGAAGGTTTTCTCCCTTGAGATACGCTTGTCAAAGGAATTTACGTGAAAAATGCGAATACAATAATAAATATTCATAAAGAGCAAGACTTAAAATTTTGACAAATTATATACTAAAACTTTTCTCAAGAACCACTCTATCCGTTCGTGAAAACAACATGAAAATCGATGCAGTAGTTTTTTAGCTTATTGCGAACAGACAGACAAACAGACAGACAGAAAGACTCGGCGAATGACGTCGTAATGATAGTAAGAATCTTAATGCTTATATTTTTTATTTTTCTACAAAATATGTGGCAAATAAAAAAGTTCAGGGGAAATACCACAAGCTCTTCAGGCAACATGAAAATAATATAAGTTTGATTTTCGTACCATGACCTATAAAATTTGTATAGAAGTAGTGTTACTTCAAGCTTGAAACTTCGAAACTCTTGTTTATGGTAAGGCCCCAGATCTATAGTTACTTACGTTTTGCACAGTAGGTACTTAGTATTCCGTGCGTGAGCCCACGTCTGCTTAACAAGGTAGGTAATGATACACACCTTTTTTAACTTTTTTGTATGCCGGTTTCCTCAAATGTTTTCCTTCACCATTTAAGCATTGATAGCACTGCGCACATTAATATTAAAATCTATTCTATACATATAATAATATCGTTTATCTTTGCGCTTGTGCACGCTTATCTCCACATCGGCTGAACCAAATCGAATGAAATTTTCACTGATGTATTGAGATAAACTTGGATTAAAACTTAGGCTTTGTATCATTGAAATCGGTTGACAAATAAAATAGATAAGAATTTGATATATTTGATGAAAAACTTTATCCATCCAAACAACCCCAGTCACAGATTATTAAAAAGTAATTTAACGCGTACGTAGTCGCTGGTATCAACTAGTTTCAAATAAAATAACCTAAAAGTGCACATCCAGATTCAAACCCGTGACCAATAAACGGGGTGCTACCACTACACAAGGAGTAATCTTAAGGCAATTGAGGTATTTTAAGCAAAATTGACTTCGTAACTGTTCTTTACTTCAAACAGTCAGGTTCACTTTTATAATCAAATACAAAAGTTCTTAAAGAAAAGGCTACACCTAATTTGATGCAAATTCTCGGTCTCGTTCCCGGCTGAAGTAGGTTGAGTACCGTAATGAGGTCAACCGGTCTGAGGGTCTACCATGAGTTTTCACAATCTACACTCGCTAGCGACTGTAGTTAAAGAAATGTATGAAAACTTGTAAAGCGCCTCTACTCGGCTGACGTTAAAATTGTTACTCGTGGTACCAAATTCTAAGCAAATTAATGAGCGCAAACTACAGTCGCTGTAGTACGCTGTGACGTAGGATAGTTAGCTACGTGACGTTTTAGTACCCAACTATCCGCTAGAGGCGCTGTACAAGTTTTCATCTTCATTATCATCATTATCAGCTATAGCAGTTCACTGCTGGACATAAGCCTCCCCTAATGAGCACCATTGCGCCCTGTCTTCAGCTCGACGCATCCAACCTCCACCAGCAGCCTTTCGCAGATCGTCACTCCACCTAGCCGGAGGGCGTCCTACACTACGTTTGCCGAGCCGCGGTCTCCACTCGAGAACTCGTTTACCCCAACGGTTATCGGTTCTTCGACAGATATGGCCAGCCCACTGCCACGTTTTCATACAATTTTATAACTACAGTCGCGGGATTTTCTGCGGTGTATTTGCCTGACAACTACGTCGCTCTGGTTTTTATGTTTTCTCGTGTTATTTTGAGTTTTATTGCGTAATTTTGGTGGTTATTTTGCCAATAAAGCCCGGGTTCTTGGCGCGAGTGTAAAGTATGTGAATTAGAGTGAATAGTTCTCTTGAAATTCCATCGGAGGAAATCCCGAAAATTTTCAACAAAACAGCCATCTTTTGTTTAAAATTGACTTGACTACTTGACTATGACTCTGTGACGTTGACAATACTTATAAATAAATACACTTGACACTGGCAAAATTGTTCTCTAAGAGACAGATGCCATAATTGAAGAAGAAGAAGAAGAACTACAGTCGCTAGCGAGTGTAGAATGTGAAAACTCATGGTAGACCTACTGAGCCAAGCCGCTAACTGAGTTGACGACTGCACGTAAATAACTAGTTTCAGTCACTCTCAGAAGGTACGCTACTTGACCTAATACTTTCAGTATTTTCTTTTATAACCCCCGACGAAAAAGAGGGGTGTTATAAGTTTAACGTGTCTGTATCTGTGTATACTAGCTGTCCCGCCCGCGACTTCGTTCACTTAAAGTAGGTATCTAACTAAACTGAGTTTCAAACAAATCACACTAATAAAAAAATCCCATAATAACTTTGACACCCAATTTTACCCTTTTTAGAGGGCTATTTTGAAATATCCAGGAATACGTTTCTATTTATTTTGCATTTAAAGTATCCAAACCAAAATTAAGACCAATCGCACCACCCTTTAAAAAGTACTCATAAAAACATTGACCCCACATTTGACCCCTTTTTGAAGTTTACATTGAAAAATCCTGAAACACGTGTCCATTTATACGTGACGACCTCAGTGGCGCAGTGGGCAAGAGTCCGCCTGCGACGCAAGAGGTTGCGGGTTCGATTCCCGCCTCGGAACAAATTTGTGTACGATCTAGAAATTTGTTCCGTTGGTCTGGGTGTGTATGTATAATAAAAAAAAATATCTATCTATGTATGTACCTATATCATTTATTAAATATATCAGTTATCTAGTACCCATAACACAAGCTTTGAATAGCTTACTTTGGGGCTAGATGATGCTGTATGGATTGTCCAGCATTATTTATTTATTTATTTATTTATATGTGGCATCGTAGCTCCCAAACGGATGAACCGATTTTCGTTTAGTTTTTTTTGTGTCATAGATAATTTTATCCCGAGTGTTCTTAGCCGGGTTGTTGGCAGTTGGTACACTCTTTTGTTATGCAAATTACAAACATTTTGGGGCAGTTAGTACACTGGCTACCTGGACAGTCGGAGTAAAAAGTGTTTTCTATGCGAAATAAACTAGTATTGACAAAAAATAACAGGATATTTATTACGATAAGTAATAAAAATGTTTTTTTTTTGGGGCTAAGTATTAAAATTTATGTAGTTCTCTTGTGAAACACAATGAAAACACTAGTTCGACAATTTATACAGTAAATAGCAAAATGAATACTAATTATACACAACTTCTGTTATAAATAGTGTAACTAACACGACTTTCTTTTATATTATATAGATTAAATTTTTTGATAGTAAGCCAGTTCCCATTGCTTTACCATTTAATTTTTAATTTTCAACTTTTTAATTTTAAATCAGAAATTTTAATTTGTCGATAGGTACCAGGATAGCAGAAACGATGGAGAGGTATTTCACTGTAGATCCACAGAGTCGAAAGATCACGAGTCGCGAAAACCTCTCCATGGTTTATGCATTCCTGGTACTTGGAAATATGTACTCAAGTGTAGGATTGTGGTTTACATTGTAAATTGTGTAAGTAGTGTTTATGGTCAGGAATTTAGTTTCGTGATATTAATAATAACAAAAAAAATTATTCATTATTCATATTTTTTTTGAGTAGGGTTACAGAGATATAGATTGCGTGGGCGCCGGCTTTAAACTGACCAAAAACTCACCTTGTATATAAATAACTAGCTGTCCCGCCCGCGACTTCGTTCACTTAAAGTAGGTATCTAACTAAACTGAGTTTCAAACAAATCACACTAATAAAAAAATCCCATAATAACTTTGACACCCAATTTTACCCTTTTTAGGGGGCTGTTTTGAAATATCCAGGAATACGTTTCTATTTATTTTGCATTTAAAGTATCCAAACCAAAATTAAGAGACCAATCGCACCACCCTTTAAAAATTACTCATAAAAACATTGACCCCACATTTGACCCCTTTTTGAAGTTTACATTGATAAATCCTGAAACACGTGTCCATTTATTTTGTATTTACAGTAAGTACACAAAGTTTCAGACTAATCGCACCACCCGTTAAAAAAATCCCATACAAACATTGACCCCTTTTTTAGAGTTATATTGAAAAATTCTGAAACAGGAAATAAAGTTTAAGGCCAATCGCACCACACGTTAAAAAAATTTCATATAAACATTGACCCCCCCCCATTTGACCCCCTTTTTTAAAGTTGTATTGAAAAATCCTAAAACACGAAATTAAGTTTCAGACCAATCGCACCACCCGTTGAAAAGTTCCCATACAAACATTGACCCCCCCATTTGACCCCTTTTTTTAAAGGTTTTATTGAAAAATCCTGAAACACGAAACAAAGTTTCAGACCAATCACACTAGGTTAAAAAGATCCCATACAAACATTGACCCCACATTTGACCCCTTTTTGATGGTTATATTGAAAAATCCTGAAACACGTGTCCATTCATTTTGCATTTACAGAGCACAAACAAAGTTTCATGAAAATCACTCCACGCGTTAAAAAGTTTCATACTAACGTTTTCACCCTTTTTCACCCCCTTAGAGGTGGAATTTCCAAAAATCCCGTCTTAGTGGGTGCTTTTGTTATAAAAGGAAACCACCTTCCAAATTTCAGCTTTCTAGCTTCAGCGGTTTCGGCTGGGCGATGATAAATCAGTCAGTCAGTCAGTCAGTCAGTCAGTCAGTCAGGTTAAGCTCTTATATAGATATAGATTTACAGTACACAAACAAAGTTTCAGGCCAATCGCACCACCCGTTAAAAAGTTCCCATACAAAAATTGACCCCACATTTGACCCCTTTTTGATTGGTTATATTGAAAAATCCTGAAACACGTGTCCATTCATTTTGCATTTACAGAGCACAAACAAAGTTTCATGAAAATCGCTCCACGCGTTAAAAAGTTTCATACTAACGTTTTCACCCTTTTTCACCCCCTTAGAGGTGGAATTTCCAAAAATCTCGTCTTAGTGGGTGCTTTTGTTATAAAAGGAAACCACCTTCCAAATTTCAGCTTTCTAGCTTCAGCGGTTTCGGCTGGGCGATGATAAATCAGTCAGTCAGTCAGTCAGTCAGTCAGGTTAAGCTCTTATATAGATATAAAGATAGATTAAGTATCCTGCTTACAAGTTTTACTGTTTAAATCTTGTGCTGATCCCACTCACTGGGATAGGAAAGGAAAATTATGATGATGATTATTGTTGTTTGTATTAAAAATACGTAACACTTTTGCCAAGAACTGTATATTTTTCTGTGCCAATTTCAACCTTAAAGAAGGAGTGTACAAACTGACCGTCAGTGTATGGAATATCAAAATAACTTTTTTTAGGGTCGAGTGTACGAAACGCCGACAACCCTCTTAGCCATGTTTCATGAAAATCTGTTCACCTGTTTAAAGATGATCAGCTCTTTAATAGTTGATGAGGGGATCTGACCACTTTCCATTAATGTCCTATTGATTTGAAATTTGGTACCGTGTTATTTAGAGCATGATAAGGTAACCATGACTTTAAATACGACATGTTTATATTATCTATGCAAAAAAAAACCTTATCTTGCTTAGTGATAGCGCGCACGGGTTACTTTTGTCACCGTGACTGTTTCGTCACTCTTATCAAGTACGTGGTTATGTATGGATATGCGCGCATGTTATAACCTAAGAGTGACGAAACAGTCACGGAGATAAAAGTAACTCGTGCGCGCTATCACTTACAGTCCAAAATAATAAATAAATAAATAAATAATGCTGGACAACCCACACAGCATCATTTAGCCCCAAAGTAAGCTACTCAAAGCTTGTGTTATGGGTACTAGATAACTGATATATTTAATACATTACATACATACATAGATAGATATTTTTTTTTATATACATAGAAAACACCCAGACCAACGGAACAAATTTCTGCAGATCTTACACAAATTTGTTCCGCGGCGGGAATCGAACCTTTTGTGTCGCAGGCGGACGTGGTAGCACCCTTGCCTCACGATCTGAAGGTCGTAGGTTCAAACCTTATTGTGCACCAATGTGCGCAGCGTCAAAAATGATCTATGAACTGATATACAGGGTGTCCCAAAAAGTAGTGTCAAGCGAAAGTCCAGAGATAGAACACTCCTTGGGGTACCCGAATCACCCCCATGTATGTTCTGCGATTTTTTATAGTTTTCAAGTTATTCATTTTTTTCCGAATTTTTGAAAATTTACGACTTGAACAACTAAAAAAGTTCTCTAAAAAAAAGTAGAAAACTTTCTTAAGATTTTTTTTTTGCTACTGAATTGTTATGAGTTGGTCTTTTATGCATAAAATAATCAGCTACGTGACTTTGATGAAAACTATGAAAATGTTGGTGTAAAGTCAAATAATTACATTCGGTGAATTATGACTAAAACTTTCAACTTTAAATCAAAAATCTTAACAAGTGATTTCATGGTTCCTAAATAAGTCTAAAAAATTTTCCAGACTCTCAGCTTTCATAATCATTAAATGAAAGTAGTACTTAATAGGCAACTTTGGCTAAAATCGGCCGTCAAAGACGGTGAGGTGGAACATTTTAAAAATTAGCCTACCTGATTAAAAAATAGATTTTGGCCATTTTATCATTTCTAAGCTTAATTCGTATGTTTACTAACCAAAAATTACTGCAGGAAAGTAAGATTTCATTAATATTTGAAGGTTTTATTTATTTAGTTTAGCTAAATTTATAAAATAAAACAACAAGTAAAATTTATTGATTTTTTACAAAAAGTTTTTAAAATGTCAACTTTCTAGGTCGATACAAATCCTACATTGTCTTGAAAAGGTTTTTTTAATCGTATGAAAGCTTTTTTAAGTGCCTTAATTTTTTCTTCGGCCTGTCTTAATTTTGTTCTTAATTCGGCCATATTGCTGATTTTTTTGGCGTAAACTAATTATTTGTAGTAATTTTTGGTTAGTTAACTAACAAATTAAGCTTAGGAATGATAAAATGGCCAAAATCTATTTTTTAATCAGGTAGCTAATTTTAAGAATTTTCCACCTCACCGTCTTTGAAGGCCGATTTTAGCCAAAGTAGCCAATTAAGTACTACTTTTTTTTAATGATTATGAAAGCTGAGAGTCTGGAAAATTCTTTAGATTTATTTAGAAACCATGAAATCACTTGTTAAGATTTTTAATTTTAAGTTGAAAATTTTAGTCATAATTCACCGAATGTAATTATTTGACTTTACACCAACATTTTCATAGTTTTCATCAAAGTCACGTAGCTGATTATTTTATGCATAAATGACCAACTCATTAAAATTCAGAAACAAAAAAAAAAACTCAAGAAAGTTTTCTTTTTTTTTTGTAAGAATGTTTTAAGTTGTTCAAGTCGTAATTTTTTCAAAAATTGGGAAAAAAATTAATAACTCGAAAACTATAGAAAATCGCGGAACATACATGGGGGTGATTCGGGTACCCCAAGGGGTGTTCTATCTCTGGACTTTCGCTTGACACTACTTTTTGGGACACCCTGTATAAGGATAGACAACAAAAATATAAGTCACGGTTTTCTCTAGCAATTTAATAATATAGTATCAGGCTCGGCCAGCTCGTCACGATTGGAAATGTTGGCCGGCGAGCAAAAAGGGCGGAAGGGTATGAGGGGTCATTTAACTTTGCCGAAGTGCGCCAGCTGCGAAGGAATAACCGAGAAAAGAAGCCAGTTTGTTGGTCGATTACATTACGGCGACTTAGAAAAAAAAGAAAAAAAATGGTATAGACAAACGATCTTGAGCAAAAATTACCTTAAACTTTGCCTTGTTAATGAATAAGTATTTATTTATATCTATTAATAGCATGTTATGCGGAGGGATGAATATCATGTGACGAAGATCAGGTTAAAAAAAACTGTGTAGAAGAAAGCGATCTTGAGTTAAAATTACCTTAGACTTTGCCTTTTTAATGAATACGTATCTAGAGTATTATACCTCTTAATAGTATGTTATGTGGAGGGATGAATATCATGTGACGAGGAGAGTGTTAGGTATGATTGTGAATGGATACAGGGGTAGAGGTAGGCCAAAAAAGAGATGAAGAATGGACTGTGTGAAAAACACAACATGTCTTTTTCCATTTCCTTCTATCGTTCATCTCAGTAGTCACTCCTTTCTTACCCATGTCATCTTTTAAAAAGTCCATCTATCTTTCCTTTGGCCTACCCTGTATTATAGAATACATCGATATATAGTTCCTTTTTTTAAAATTGTAACACACATTAACTGTTAGGTTTGTGTAAACATTATGTTTTCGTTAACAAAAGAAAAAATATAAAAAGCACGAGTATTAAAACATGTCCAGCATTATAATGTAGGTGTTCTGTCACGGCGACTGAAATGTTTTTATAAATTTTATTTTTGTAATTTATCACGCGGTATTTTTTGGATGTTGGACTTTTTATTGACAATGTACCTAAAAACTGTGTCGCTCAAAGCTTTAAATGAATTATGAGTGGCTCTTAAAAATCTTTTTAGAAAAATGTTATGTAAAAATTTTTAAGAAGCTTAGAGCTATTTTGTCTGTAGTAAACCGATTGAAATTAGTGTGCATCTCTCGTCTGCAGATACTTTCTAAAAATATACAATATCCTTGAGCTTCTGGTGACAAAACTTTCTCGGTGAAAGGAAGTTTTTCAATCATAGATACACTTTGATCAGCCGTGAAATAACAGGGGTGTGGCAAGCTTGCTAAGGCAAACTAATATTTTCGGGATTATACTACACAAAGTGTTTCGGAGCACGTAACAGTATTTTATCCAAAAGTTTCTTCCACCAAACATATTGATATTGATATATTTTTATAAAAAACGCTTTTAGGAATTTTACTTTACGTAGTCACAAGTACCGTTATTTTTTTTACTTCTTTTTAATTGATACTGCTTTATTGAGTTTTTCAAACTTTAAAAACACTTACACTTCTCCACATTGCTTTAAAATAATTTATACGTTGAGAAAGAGAGAAGAAAAATAAGTTCTTTGACTTTTGTAGCAAAATTTATGTCAAAAAAGACAGCCTAAAATGGCCATTCCCACCTGTCCGTCCGCGTGTCATATGCCGATAGGTGCACGTGCTTATATCGCCAGTTGTCTGCCTTAACAAGCAGAGCAATACTTTTTAATGGCTACCGTTCTCGAAACTGGACTGTACCCTACCGTGATAAGGTCGGTCTTACCTTGAAAGTCTGCAAGTTGTCAACTTTACAAGTGAGCGCGGCGTCCCTTCCCACGGCGACAGTCACGTTCGAGCCGGGACCCACGAATCTCGGCAAATCTGGAACAATTAAATTATAAGTTACGGCCATTTTGAATTTTATCTTGTTTCCTTAAAACCGTAAAGGTAGACAAAACATCAGCATACTTAAAATTTGCAACTTTGAACAATTTCTCAGCTAATTTAAATTGTTGTTATCATAATTATGATTTATCTAAAGTGCCGCTTTTATCTTCGCTACATCAGACATAGTACTTAGATGATAAAAAAGCTTGGGACGAATCAGCTCCAACTCTGCTAGGTATTCCTTACAAAATTATCAATTATCAAAATTACAAGGATCATACAAAAAAAGCGCTAAGGCCCAGTGAGTTTTATTGTCAGTTCTTCTCGGACTGGGGATAAGACTGGAATTGGCACCTAGACTCACCTAGTATGTAAGACGTTTCAAAATGATCCCTGTGAATTAATTGAAATAAATATATTTGACTATTGACTATTGAGTTCTGTGTTTTGTCTTGACACTTAAAACTCTTTGCCACATGTATGGCAAACTAGCTTCCGCCCGCGGCTTCGCCCGCGTGCTACCTTGAAAAACAAAAACATCGCTATCCCACGGAAACCGTACATTTTTTCGGGATAAAATGTAGCCTATGTGTTATTCCAGATCATAATCTATATCTGTGCCAAATTTCATTCAGATCCGTTCAGCCGTTTTAGCGTGAAAGAGTAACAAACATACATCCAGACATCCAAACAAACTTTCGCGTTTGTAATATTAGTAGGATAGTACCTGGATGACCGAGTTTTACTGTTGCAGAGCGCAAAGCGTACCGAGTCCCATCGCTACTATAAATTTTTCTATATTCATTTTGATCACGCCATTTTTACAACCCGAGAGCTCTTTCAGCTTTTAAATGCTTTACAGCGAAATGTTTTGAATATACTTTTGTAAAATCTGAAAGTGTCTATGAAAATGCTTTTAGCAAAATTAGTCTGGAAACTTTCAAAAGAATCTCCAAGGCCGACAGGATCAAAGTCTATAAGATGTACTCGAAAAAAAACAGTCTTTTTCAGAACACTCCAACTATTGCAGATGAATTTAAGATTTTACCTGAAAAAAAACATGATCACGGCTGTAATCCCCAGGCTCGGTAGATATCTCTTCAAACCTCCAGTGACTTAGATCTTTGAGGATATCTAATGAGGTTAGTCAGAGGCACGTCCAAACATGATATTTGGTGCATGCCCACATTTTGCACAGTAGTTAATATTCCATACGTGACAGGTTGTAAGCCCATCGCCACTTATAGGAATACTAAACTATGACGCACACCTTCGAATTTGGTTCTAGGGTAGGTATGCCGGTTTCCTCACGATGTTGTCCTTCACCGTTTATGAGCGCTGGCATTGCGAACATAATTATTTAGAACTAGTTTCCGCTCGCGGCGTCGCCCGCGAAGTACCTACTTACATAAAATATAGCCTATGTTCATCCTGAAAGTTTATTCTACACATTGGTGAAAGAATTTTTCGAATCGGTTCAGTAGTTTCGGAGCCTATTCGTTTCAAACAAACAAACAAACAAACAAACAAACAAACAATCAAAGTTTTCCTCTTTATAATATTAGTATAGATAAAAAAACTTTATTGGTGCACGACCAGGTTTGAACCCACGACCTTCGGGTCATGAAGCAATCACCACTAAACCACCAGCGCTCTTAGTATCTACGATAAATTATTTAAAATACTTGTGGCTACGTACTTTGACGGGCAGCCTTGTTTATTTTCATAAGGACACAGGGAGTACCAACTCAAGGTAAACTCCGGCCCGCATCAACAGCCCTAAAAGGTAGTCAGCCTGCGGGCAGTTGTTGTAAGCTGTTTGAACAGGCAGCGGCTTTCGACCCATCAGGTTGAAATACACAACATTTTTGATTTACATTATATTTCGAGCGTGAAAAGATCCAAGAAAAAACATAAACAAATATATATACAAACATTTTCTTATGCTCATTTTAGTATATTTTTTTCGATGAACGAATTTATGTCAGCAATATTTATTCTTTTATTCGCAGTAAAAATATCGCTTCAGCTTTGGAAATCATGTTTTACAGTACGCCTTTTTAAATGCTTCACAAGCAGTATTTTTAAAATGTATAGGGCGTAACATTTAGATAGGTCAGTACCCCTAGTATGAGTTTTTGATTTACGAAAACTTTTTTCGAATAGTATCCTTTCATACATTTTCCTCCATCGGAAATGTTAAGGAACTAAAATAAGGTCGATAATATCGAAAATATTATGTAATCGGCAGTCCCAGCAATGATTTTTAAATCAAGTTTTCACGATATCGACTTTATTTTAGTTCCTTAAAATTTCCGATGGAGGTAAATGTATGAAAGGATACTATTCGAAAAAAGTTTTCGTTAACTATCAAAAACTCATACTAGGGGTACAGTATGGGGACTTGTGTAGCTTTTCACGTTCACTAATTCCACATGGTATTTCACCTACTTAGATGATAAAAAAGCTTGGGATGAATCAGCTCCAACTCTGCTAGGTATTCCTTACAAAATTTACAAGGATCATACAAAAAAAAAGCGCTAGGGCCCAGCGAGTTTCTTGTCAGTTCTTCTCGCACTGGGGATAGAACTGGAACTGGCACTTAGACTCACCTAGTATGTAAGACGTTTCAAAGTGATCCCTGTGATTCTATTGAAAATAAACATATTTTGATTTTGATTGATTTTACTTAAATAAATTAAATCATTTATAACAATGCGTTTTATCAATTTTAGACATGTTTCATAGCATCAGACTTACACAATCAATATCCAAATAGAAATTTTGGTTAGTTTTATTTTTCAAAATGTCAAGGTTCGGTTCACGAGCTGAGTACGAGTTTTTTTTAGTGTTAATGCAGTTTTTTCTTGTTATTAAGTCATCATCATCATCATCTTCCTGCCCTTATCCCACGTTATGCGGGGTCGGCACAACATGTGATCTTCCTCCATTTCTCTCTGTCACTCGTCATCTCATCACTCACTCCTTTCTTACCCATGTATATACATTTCTTTCTTGTTATTAAATCGATGACATAATTTCTAAGGACAGACTTTTATCAACATTTGGATCGGTTAGTACCAATCCAAATGTTACACCCTGTATAACCACATAAAAATAGAACTAAATTGGGAAACTAAATTCCGGCGGCAATTGAATCGGAACTACCGAACTGAAATATTTGTGGGAAACTCCACTATGCAATCAATGCGTGCGAACTATTTCGTATCTGGCTCATTTAGGGTGAGTTTCGGACCAGACGCCGTCTGACCCGACTATGTCGAGCTGGAATAATGGCAAAACACACAGCGTCATAACGTAGCACGATCAAAGATTTAAATCGAAGATATGCCCGTACGGTATTGAGACCGCGCCGTTTTGTTGCCACACGAAATGAGATAGCTCGCTCATTTAGCACACCAATTATTTTCAATTTCAGGGTACAAAAGGAATAAGTATATTTTTTTACAAAAGATCGTGCAATATAATTGCACAATAAATGGTGAAATAACAGTTTGGTTCATTTTTTACTAATCATTAGTGTGCGTGCATCGGCATTTTGTTAACACACACAAGTAAAAACAGTGCCACAGTTTTTGGCGTCCGGGCATATCTACGATTTAAATCTTTGAGCATGATGCGATGTTGTGTCTTGAAAATTTACGCTGTCCATCGTAAAAAAATTCTGGCCAACTTGATTTCATTGTTAGTTTTTCATGACAACGTAATGATTCACGATGCGAAGGCGTTGAATAATGATGTCGTATAGTCAAAATTTACGCTGTCCATCGTAAAAATCTTTTAGCTGACTTGATTTCATCGTAAGTTTATCACGACAACGTATAGTTTCACGATCCGACGGCGTTGAATAATTATGTCATATCGTGAAAATTAACGGAACCCATCGTACAAAACCTATAGTTGTCTTGATTTCATCATCAGTTTTTCACGACGTATGGTTTCATGTTTTCGTTATGTGTCACGATGCGACGCCGTATCGTATCGTGAAGCCGCGGCGGACGACGTGTCGCGGCGACACTACTGGTTTCTATGTATTTCTACGAAATTCCCTCCGTAGTTAGCGACACGAAACTAGCGACGCATTCCATAGAAATTCATAGAAACCAGCAGTGTCGCCGCGACACGTCGTCCGCCGCCACCTCATGTCGCCCGCTGCCAATAACAATAAACCACAATCAAAATTATTTACGATTAAAAATAACATTATTTAGTTTGTGTTTATTTGCGCAGTCGGTGATTATTTTTTCTTTCAGTCAATTTATTTAATTTTTCATCCCGCGTTCACTGTGACTGAGGCAATGGTCGAACCGGATATTGCAGAGAGCGCATCGCCCATTGCATAGGAATTGTTACTTTGTGCAGTTTTGTCGTTGCATTTCGTTCAGGAATGACTTTATTTGGGGACGGAATTAATTTAAATATTATTTTTTCGCAATACCAACTCGTACTTTTTGCGCTGGAATTTTTCCGTTAGCGTGTTGTATTCATTTTGCAAGACAAAATTCATGCAAAAATTTCAGTTGGATTTCAAATTTAATTCTAAAACAGAACTAAAACGTAAAGTTTTTGAAAGTTAAAACTATAAAAAAAACATGATCCAGGCTCGGTAGATATTTTCTAATGCCTCTAGTGACTGATCTTTGAGGATATCTAAAGAGGGTAGTCAGAGGCATCGCCGCTTATAAGAATATTCTCGAACACACCTACGAATTTTTGGTTCTAAGTTATGCCAGTTTCCTCACGATGTTTCCTTTACCGTTTAAGAGCACTGCCATTGCACACATAATTTATTCGAATAGAAAATCTCATTGGTGCACGACCAGGTTTGAACCCACGACCTTTGGATCGTGAGGTAGGGATGTTATCACTACACCACCCACGCTCTCAGATTTATCATCTCGTTATAACTAGTGCTAGGTATAGTGAGGCGAGGTGCCGATATACTGCGGGTTCGATAGCTCCCTAGGTGGCTGTGGTCTAACCACATCGCAACTACGTAGTAACGTATCAGTATTATAGCTAGTTCATACGTGGTTTCATTATCTTCGTCTAGGTGACCAGCGCGCAACTTTGTCTGCTGTTTTTCCCGTTTTTGCTACATTTTTCATTGCTGCTTCGCTCCTATTGGTCGTAGCGTGATATTATAAAACCTAAAGCCTTCATCGATAAATGAACTATCCAACGGAAAAATATTTTTTTAATTCAAACCTATAGTTTCTGAGATAAGCGCGTTCAAAAACAAACAAACTCTTCAGCTTTATAATATAAGTATACATTAACATTTACATAAATCATAACAAACTTTATGTATAGTAAATAGATAAAGTTTTGCTAATACCAATTTTTTTATGAATAGATATGTTTTTTAGAATATGTTTTTGACTATCCTTCTTTAGATACCCTCGAAGATTTAAGTAACTCAATATCTGTGGATCACGAGATTGACATAGGCTATACAAAATGTAAAAAAATGTTATATTCAATTCAGTTATAAGTTCAGTCAGATTTTTTTAATTTTTGTGATAAATACTTCATAGTATAGTATATTTTTTTCAGTAGAACAAGTTGCAATCTCTAATCCGTGGTGGGGCGTGGTATTACTGGATAGCAATTTAGCTAGGTTTTTCAAAAAGAGCACATATCCCAAAAATCCAATATCCCACATCAAAAGATCTCACAATCTAGTAGTCTAGTATGTCTAACTATCTAAAAACATTATCGAACTCCATCAGACTTACTCAACTCTCGCAAGGTGTCGATATAATATTGTAGCTACGTGTTGGTTTGGTCTCTAGAGACCCGTGATCGAAGTTTCAGTCTCTTTGTACTTGTGAGGTATAAGTTAGAAGCGACGATGGCTTGTAACCTGTCACGTACGGAATACTTATTACTGTAAAATATGGGCATGTGCCAAATATCTTGTTTGGACGTGCCTCTGACTACCCTTTTTAGATATCCTCAAAGATCCAAGTAACTAGAAATCTGAAGATATCTACCAAGCCTGGGGATTGCAGTCGTAATCATATATTTATTTGTTATACTTAGTTTTTCGATATCCTGATATCGTTTTTGTACATTCTGCTATTGTTTTATTTTATTTTTCATGCTTTTCAATATTTTACAAACAGCCTATATTTTCCCTTATGAATTTTAGTATCTAGTATTGTTGAGCCCAATTTGATACAAAATTTTATAAACTACAGCGACAGTGACAACTTAGGCCCTAAATAGACCTAAAAAATAAGTAGCAACCGTACAAAAATCAGCAAATATTTTCATTGAATATTATTAGAATAGGGTCGAGATATTAAATAAGATTTTCTCAAGAAGGTCTTAACCAATTCCACGTGAACGAACCATTACAAAGCATAACAAGAAACGGCCTTACATAACCAGGCCCTACGAGGTAAGGGCGTAACTATACCTGACTGAGGACGGTAAAGTCTAAGGCTGGATATAAACTGACTGCATGCTTAAAACTTAAGCAGTATTTCCATGCTGACACAAACTGAAAAGTTATATAGACTTAGATTATACTATTAGATTGGGAAACTTATTATGCAATTAAATGAGACATGTTATGCCAATTCCACATAACGTGGGAAAAGAGCAGGTAGATGATGTTTGGGAAAATAAAAATTCCTGAATTAAGAGTTTATGGGATATAATTGCAATATACGAATTAAAAAAGGTTTAGGTTTAAACATTTATTTTCTCAAAAGAATTCACAAATTCACTTACACAGAAAATACAATTTATCTTAAAGTACGTACTATTGCCATTAAGCGTAGCTTATTATTATGTAAGTACATGCACAGATTAGAGTTAAATTAAAAAAGAAAACAGTTCAAGTTTCTAACCACCAGGTAATGTATCCAAAAAGCTAGCAACAGTACTTTTTGAAGTACTTTAGCTTGTTGATCGACCATTGGTCTATTTATCTATCTTCACAATGATGTGCAGTTGCCCAACGAGTCGAGGCATTCGTGAAGTTAGCCGCAAGAGCTGCGCAGTATCGCTTTTTGGGAGCATTGGAGGTATGGAAAGGGATGGTAGGACTGCGCAAACTCGCACCTGCGGCTAATTTCACGAATGCCTAGATCCGTTGGATGAACTGTACTAATTCGGGTCTTGGTGACGTAAATATCATGACTATTCTCTGAAGAATAAGAAAATAAGCTCCCGAACGAAACTTTCAATAATAGTAATACACTCAAAATCAGAAGAGTAATAAGTATTAAATAGCTCGAGCAGTTGTACTGCATAAGCAGTCCGTTTATAACCGGCTTAACGGGGACCGTCTGGGACCGAATTTAATCAAAACTAATTTAGTACAGGTAGGTACGAAACTTTTCGACTTTACTTAGCGGGATAGGCATGTTTGGGTACAGGAATGTCATGTTCACCTAGCACCTCTACCATGAGTTGTCTCACGTGAGTCGTTATCGAGTTCATGCTTATATCAACTATAAGACTAAACATCTACTTTTGTAGCTACATTTTGATTTTGAACCTGTAGTTGATCTCACAATGTCATTGATGATGTTAACATGGAGGTCTGATCAGAAAAGTTTGGTATTTGGTGTTTTTTTAATATAGTCTTTAGCCAATTTAAAAATTGAAAAAAAAAAAAAAATTGGCTTTATTAACCACTGTGCAAAATGTGGTCATTTGCCCAATATCATGTTTGGACGTGCCTTTGACTACCCCTTTTAGATATAAGTAACTAGAGATCTAAGAAGATTATCTACCAAACCAGATTACAGAGATGAGATCATGTTTATTTTTTATATTAAATACGTGTTTAACAGACTCACCAGTAACTCACATTTGGAATTCGTGGTAGGGGTGAGCTTTGTGATTTTTCATTAGTTGATTAGAAGCAAGTTTGGGTGAGTTTATGTATGAGTAAATGGCTTAGAATTTAATTTAGCTATGTGCTACTTCGCTTAACTTTTCGTGACAACATGTTATGGTGTATTAGAATAATGACAAGTAGGTACTGTGAATAATAAACTTATGGCTGATTTATATTTTATATATACTAGTTTATATAATACTATCTACTTCCGTGATTTCGTTTACAAAATATTATTTTTTAACAAACTGCATTTTTAGAGATTATTTCAAGTAGGTACAGAACACTACAAATTTCAGTTTCTACGACCAGTGGTATAGGCTGTATCTAATGTCAGAATGTTAATATTATTTTGGGGTTTTTTATTGGGGCCCGTGTGAGGATGGACGTGGCTCAGCCTAGCAATAGGTAAGAATATTATAAAGAGTATTCGAATGCAATACTATCCTTATCATAAAACATTTGCCAAAACCAAAACTTTCCTCCATATAACCGTTTACAAACGTGTTCGAAGTTTTCCCCGTTCCCCCGAAACGTACGACCGAAACATTTTACGGCAAAAAACGCCGAAGTTATTATCAAAACGACTTCGAATAACAAACTTCTGAATAAATACTTTGAATGTCTAAAAGTCAGTGACTGTTAAATTACGTCCGTATTACTTGAAATTTCTTGTCATTAGTCATTATGTCACATGGTTTATTTTTTCATCCCATTGAAAAGTTCTTTTATTGGGTAGAACAATCTTGGGTCGAACGAAGAAGCACTCTTTTCTTAGAGCCTTCGTGATTTAAAAGTTGATAGGTGACTGATTGACTGACTGTATCCATGAGATTCATATCCATTCTAGAGAGCTATTATTTAAAAATATTATTATATTAGTTTGTGCTCCAAAGAGGCACTAAAAAATTCATTTTCGGGGTCTTACGGAGCACTAACAAAGGAATTCTCAAAATTAACTTTCGGGGTCCTAGGGGGTACTAAAAAGGAATTCTCAAAATTCACTTTAAGGGTCTAAAAGGGCACTAAAGAATATTTTTTTTAAATTAGAGTACAAGTATAAAATTGAAACGGGGTACAACGGGAAGTTAAAGTTCGATAAATTAACTTTACACGAACGAAGTAGGGGAAAGTTTTGCTAGTTATGTACAAGCAACAAAATAATACAATACTATTTAATTATACATCCCATGATAGGAAGTTAGAATGGTGCAAAATTAATAATACGAACAATAATATAAATTAAATTTTAACCCACATGAGAGTAAAGATGGATTATACTCCAGTGAGTTGATACCAAACTATTGCGTTGCGAAGTGCATTTATCATTTAAATAATTAATACAATAACTAGCAAATATTTCAATGCTATGGTGCTTTCACACTGTGGTAATTAAAACTACTTCTAGATTTAATCAAAAGTGATATTATTAATCTTTGTTATGATTTTAAAGTTTCTGATTTGATGATTGCACAAATTTTTTGTTTCAAAATCAGCCAAAGAAAAAGAAACAAATAATGTCAGGTGAGTTAATCATCAAACAATGTTAAGATGATTTTAATTGTTATTGATCATGTTTCTCGATTCACCCCACATTTTTACTTTATTCGCCCCATTTTTAAATTCTGGTTCTTATTTTGTTTAATCTTTTACTATAAAAGACCTAAACTTTGGCAGCTTTTTGTTTATTTAAATTTTCCAAAAAACTTGAGCATAGGGTACACTGATATTACTATATTTTTTTTAAAATAAAGCTGTGTATCCAATGCGCACTAGAATTTTGCCAAACTCGTATTCCAGTGATAGCATTATTAATTACAGCACCCTTTATCCAATTAACTGGCATTTCAACGTCAACTCCACAAAGTAATTTTACAGAGACCCCCACAGTCTATTAGGACAGCTGGTTAACTACTGCACTAACCAACAACAAGAGAATAAATATGTTAAGTGGGTATATTTGGAACAGACCAATTTTTTTCAAGATATTACGAGTAGATTCAAAATTTCACATCGGTTAGAAATGGCTATAACTAGCTACAAATTTTTTATTAAAATTATATTCTTAACTTAGAGAGCGCTGGTGATGTAGTGGTAGCACCCCTGCCTCACGATCCGAAGGTCGTAGGTTCAAACCTGGTCGTGCACTAATGAGTTTTTCCATTCGAAAAAATTATGTTGCGCAATGCCAGTGCTCTTTAACGGTGAAGAAAACATCGTGAGGAAACTGGCATACTAGAACCAAAAATTTGAAGCAGTGTCATACGTTAGTATTCTTATAAGCGGCGATGGGCTTGCAACCTGTCACGTACGGAATACTAACTACTGTGCAAAATGTGGGCATGTCCTAAATGTCATGTTTGTACGTGCTTTTGACTACCCTCTTTAGATATACTCAAAGATCTAAGTAACTAAAGATCTATGAAACATATCTACCAGTTTTGTTAGCAAAACTATTGGGATATTTTTTCCCATTAGTTCTATGACTAACAAGACCATGCTTTACACCTGGCTTCAATGTTAACTATTCTCGTAAATCAAAAGGTGCTACTAACTGCTAAGCTCTTTTCTCACCGGACGTTGCAATGAAAATACTCCAGCTAGTTTCACAGTCCTGTGGCTTTGTGTTAATTGAACCAGCTGCCCTCTGGCTACACTTTGTATTTATATTTGCGGTATCCGGCACAAAAGTGTGCAATATTCAATATCCGCAGAGTAAAGGCTAGCCATAGTTTTAATTAAAATCTATTGATATTGTACCAAAGGGTACAGTCAGATTGGGGCTTTTAAAATGTTGTGGGTTGGTCTCATATATTAGTTAATCTTAGCATAGTTATTTATTGACAGAGATTTTAGTTTAAATAAACAAATCTAGCTAACCCGACAAACGTTGTCCTGTCTTAACTATGAATATTGATTTCTTTCTTTTATAAGAACCTTTTCCTTATAATAAAAAACAAGAAAATGGCGACATTTGGTCCAGCCAACCTCAAGAACCTCAAGGAGTACCTCAAGGTTCCATTTGTACCAAGAAAAAACGTTTTTTATAAGTTGACATTGAAATGTAGTGAATTACTTACTTTTATTTTTGTTATTTTAATTTTAAATAAGGACTACCTAGTTTTCAGGTTAAGATATTAGACATGGTTAGTAGCTTAGTGGTAAGTAATAATTTTTGATGAAATAAGACTGAAATATTTATATTTTATTTTTTATTGTTAATAACTAGTTTCAATTGATTTTAATAGATTGTTATAATGCATGTTTTAATTTTATAATACTTATTTTATTTTTAAGCCTTTCCGTACACAATATTTTTGTTTTTGGAAATAAATGAAATGAATAAATGAATGACTGAATGCCATTCAAGCGAAATGCCGTGACCAAGGGAAATAGGGATTAAAAAAAACAAACAAACAAGATCACGACTGTAATCCTCGGTAAATATCTCCTCAGGTCTCCAGTTACTTAGATATCGAGGATATCTATAGTGGATAATCAGAGGCACGTCCGAACATGACATTTGGTACATGCCCACATTTTTCACAGTAGTTAGTATTCCGTACGTGACAGGTTGCAAGCCCATCGCCGCTTATAAGAATACTAACCTATAACACACACCTTCGATTTTTTGGTTCTAGTATGCCGGTTTCCTCACGATGTTTTCCTTCACCGTTTAAGAGCACTGGCATTGCGCACTTAAATTTTTCGAATGGAGATACTTTTTGGTGCACGACCAGGTTTGAACACACGATCTTCGGATCGTGAGATAGTGCTACCACTACACCACCAGCGCTCTCTTGAGTTTGATTCAAGGTTAAATCCAAGGCACTCAACACATTGATCTACCCTTGAGATCGAGGTCGCCTCTCCCAGCGCCCTCTTACGAGGACACTTCATAACTATCGTAAAATGGAATTAGTTCCACCGTGCTCTGGACAACTGCTTCTACTGTAGATAATCGTTGACCTAGATTGTCAAAGAGATCTTTGAGGTACTTGCAATCCTCCTACTAATATCATCAACGCGAAAGTTAGTAAGAATGTATGGACGATCTGTCGAGTAGCGAATCTGCCGAATTAAGAATCAGTCCAATCCAGAATCTGCCCAACACCGAACAAAGGGATATAAATGGATGTATGTTTGTTACTCGTTCACGCTGAAACGGCTGAACGAATCTGAATGAAATTTGGCACAGATATACATTATAGTCTGGAATAGCACATAGGCTACTTTTTATCCCGGAAAAATGTACGGTTTATTATTTGTATTTTATGGATTCGTTTTTGTTTTTCAAGGTACCATCTTATCAGACCCTTTACGCTTCCGAAGGAGTATTCAAGGTCTCTTTGACCTCAAAATCCCATCGCAGACCCTTCACTCTCCAAGCCCACTTTGTTTAACGTATGGCATCACTTATCCGGCCTGAAATATATGAATAAAAAACAGTTTTAGCGAAGACCCTCGTCCGTATGATGGATGCTGCAGCAGCTGGTATATCCTTGTTCACAAGTAATTACACCATCTATAGTACACGAGCTTCCGCCTACGGCTTCACCCGCGGGGTACCTTGAAAAACTAAATATTTTATCCAACGGGAGTCGTACAGTTTTTCGGGATAAAAAGTAGCGTATGTGTTATACTTGGTCATAAACTACGCGTATTCCAAGTTAAATTCAGATCCGTTCAGCCGTTTCAGCGCGAAAGAGTGACAAACATCCATACATCTTCACTTTTCACGTTTATAATATTAGCTAGCTTCCGCCCGCGGCTTCGCCCATGTCCTTGAGAAACCAAAAAAATCTAATCTCCACAAAGGCCGAATAAAATCGAATGCAGTTTTCACTAATGTATTGAAATAAACTTGGGTTTAAACTTTGGGTTTATTTAATCTAAATGGGTTTACAAATAAAAAAGATTTGCTTATTTTACTTATTTACCACACGCTGAACGCTACGCGTAAACTTAACCTAACGCGTACAAAGTCACGTGTAAAAGTTAGTTAAATAATAAATCATAATACGTCACTTTATCATAACAACTTAGCCAAACCACTTTAAGCCGTCACCTGTCGATATAAAGTCACAAGTCCCTTAACATTGACCATGGATGGTCAATCAATTTTAGGGACCGGAACATTTATCATCTGGACGTCAAAGTCGGAAGTTTGACATGTAATGAAGAACTGGCGGCGACTGACACTTCGCAAATTACGGTACCTTTTTAAGAAGGGTTCGCTTTCTGACGACGATCGAAAACTAGCTTTACGTTATAGCACGTAGAGTTCAATTAAGATTTTGTACTTATTTTTGTTTTTATTTTTGCCTTAATTTAAGTATTGAGGTGTTTTTAACGAAACGGTCATTGTTCTACTAATTTTATAAACGCGAAAGTTTGTTTGGATGTCTGGATGTCTGTATGTCTGGATGTATGTTTGTTACTCTTTCACGCTAAAACGGCTGAACGGATTTGGATGAAATTTGAGAAATAGATTATAGTCTCGAATAGCAAATAGGCTTCTTTATATCTCGGAAAAATGTATGGTTCCCGCGGGATATATTTGTTTTTGTTTTTTGGTACCACGCGTTAAAACCGTGGGCAGAAAATAGTTTTAAAATGTTTTTAAGGCGTTATTAAAACAAGGCAATCGAGATAAATCAATATTATGTCTATAAATTATGAAATCCATTTTAAAAATACGTTTTTTATGCGCAACATTTCAAATTCAATCTAAACATCATAATTATAATTTTAATTATGTAAATATCTATCTTACTACGTTCATTTTAGTTCATTCTAGTTCGGGTTATTGCGTGCTTTTAATTTTGAATTTATTCAAATACACCGTGAAATTTTGATGGTTGTTTTCCCGCAGCGAAATGGTTTGGTCTTGGTAGTACAATCGTTGTATAAACAAATTAAATATTAGAAACAAAAAAAAAATGAAAATTTAATTCGAAAGCGACCACGAACCAATAGTAATTCATCACGATACCTACGCGAAGGCGGCCGGCGGCGCGTGCAATTCGAATAGTACCTACAAGTTACGTCTAATTTTACTATTTTTGTTCACATTTTCGAGTTTATAAATATTTTTAAATTATTTTAAAAGAAAAACATCTTTATTTATTAACTTTTCGAAAGTACTCCTAATGGCAAGTTGTTCTGCCGCGGGAAAACAACCATTAAAATTTCACGGTGTATACTCTTTATACATAAATGTTAATAATTATAGTCGTATTTAATTTGTAGCAATTTATCATGACCCTTCATAGTTCAAGCATGAAAATTATATGTGGTGTGTTCAGCAATTGCGGCGCTCTGTCCACAGAGTATGCAAATCAAAGGCTCTGTCAGACTTTGCTGAAGCCGTGATTTAATTATGTTTCAACAGCGACCTTCAGTTTTTAACCGACGAAAAAACGGAGGTTTTCGAGTTGACAAATATATTTTTTATTTATTATTAATGGAACATTTAATTTTGATAGATTCTCAACTCACAACAAGTTACCAATAATAGTCTCAAATATTTACGTCCAGAAAATTGAGTTGCCTATTTTTGATTAAATTCTAAATTGCTCTTAGATAAAAACCGATGTTTATTTTTATTTACAGAAATATCTGTACACACTATAATATAAAATAAATGTGTAATCGTTGAGCTATCTAAGGTCCATTACAAACGATCTATAGACAGTTAAACTGATCGAGAACATTTAAAATCCATACAAATATTATAAATGCGAAATCAACTTTGTCTGTCTGTTACCTTTTCACGACTAAACGGCTGAATCCGTTCCGTAATGAAATTTGGCAAGGAGATAGATTATATACGGAAAAAGGACATAGGTTATCTTTTGTCTCAAAAAATAATCAGAAAGTAAAAAGTAAAGTAAAAAGAGAGGGCTGAAATAGGGATTGAAAGTTTGTACGTATGGTTAAGCAACGCTGGGCGCAGTCAGTTTTTGGATGGGTGACCGCCTTTTTATGAAATCCATCGAAATTTCCCAATTAACTAGAATAAAATGTTATGATAGATTTTTGCGGACAAAATCGCAAGAAAAATAACTAGTATAAATATATAATAGCAATACTTTAGGTGTGTCTGTCGCGATCACCTCTACTAGTAAGTACCACTTTATTTTTTCAATGTTGAATTACATAAAATCTCAATCTTATTTTTTTAACGTAAAGCAAAGTTTTTCCCTGACGGCGAAAAACGAGTGGTAAAGTTGACGGCAACAAATACTATCTTTATCGCACTTAGCACGCGTTTCTGACGTGCCTGAATCATTGTCGCGGGCGTCAAACATCAAAAAAAAAAAAAAAAAAAATCTTTATTAGGAACAAAGAAAAACAATGTAGAATAGGTACAGTTGTGGGCTGACTACTGCAAAAGTTAAAAAAAAAACTGTGTAGCAGAGTCAGCGCCCTCCTCCGCTAGCAAGACATATTCTGAAAAGGTATCAGGAACTACAAAATTCTAGATGTCATAGAGGATTATTTTAACTAGTGGAAGTTTTTGTTGTTTCGTATGCATAATATTATTTTTTTCAGACAGGCTTTATAAAAACCGCAATGTGGGGGACGTTATAAGGGGTTGAATTTTGGAATATAATTAGTGTGCGTCTACACTCATTACAAGGAACAAAAACATCAAATATAAAGTTTTTGCAAACTTCAACTGACTGTGCGTTGTCTGTCAGCCAAATTAATATAACTTTGATATTTCGCACCATGAGCTATAAAAAAAAACTTGAGAGGTGTCAAGGGATACCCGGATGGAACGAAGTTCCTTTCCTTGCTTTCTATGAGAGAGAGAGAGACAGACAGAGAAACACGCGCACGCCGCACGGCTTACAACTATAGCAAAAAGTGTCGTTACAACTTTTCGTGAGATTTTTTTCCGTCTAGCCCCCTTTCACAACGCGCGATAAGAAACTTCGTACTTCAAGCTTAAACTTTGACGTTTCTCAAACATTATTGTTTGCTAGAGCTTGTAGTAAGGCCTTAGGACTTAGATGGATATATCATGCGAAGGTTTGTGTGCGATGTGCAATTAGTTTTACAAAGAAACATGGACATAGAAGTAACATATTTTATCATTGAACGGATTCACTAACTGTTTTAAAGATCAGAAACTGGTGCTACGAGTGCTTTGTCATACGAAGAGAGGAAGGTTTACTTTGTACCTTACTGATTTTATCAGTTTTGTAAGCTTTGCAAGAAATGTGAGTTTTTCTTGCGATAAGCTGCTTTCTCTTTCAGTCTGAAGCGTGGCTGAGAAAAGTAAGTTTATATTTACTTTTGGTGCACAGAAAGAGCCAGTAAGGCATTTTAATATTTTACCAACACTGGTTTGAACGAAAAAATAAACTTTGTAAAAGGGGGGTACTTGCAAAGTAATATTACCTAATTTCTTTGTATGTTCTCGTAAGCAGGTTTTATGTATAAAAATAATTGGGTATAGGTAATTCTTATCCCCCATTTATCTACTAACACTTTATTTCTAAGTTTTTTTCTTACTAACAATATTAAGCCTCTAAGCCTGAACAATAAAAAAATCAAAATCAAAATCAAAATATGTTTATTTTCAATAGAATCACAGGGATCACTTTGAAACGTCTTACATACTAGGTGAGTCTAAGTGCCAGTTCCAGTCCTATCCCCAGTGCGAGAAGAACTGGCAAGAAACTCGCTGGGCCCTAGCGTTTTTTTTGTATGATCCTTGTTAATTTTGTAAGGAATACCTAGCAGAGTTGGAGCTGATTCATCCCAAGCTTTTTTATCATCTAAATACTCTGATATTTTATAATAAGCTTTTCTAGACAGTTTCTGTTTAATTACATTTTTGAATTTTCCAATTGATAAATCAAGCATGTCACTTGGGATCTTGTTATAGAAGCGTACACATTGCCCTTTAAAGGATTTACTTACTTTAGTGAGCCTAACCGTGGGAACAGCGAGTTTATTTTTAAGTCTAGTATTAACATTATGATTATCACTATTTTTCCTAAATAAATTAATGTTTTTGTGAACATACATCAAGTTTTCATATATATACTGACATGGCAATGTCATGACGTTTATTTCTTTAAACTTATCTCTAAGAGATTCTCTAGGACCCATGTTATAAATTGCACGAACAGCCCTCTTCTGCAACACAAATATAGTATTAATATCTGCAGCACTCCCCCATAACAAAATGCCGTAAGACATAATGCTATGAAAGTAGCTGAAATATACAAGTCTAGCAGTTTCTACGTCGGTGAAATGACGGATCTTTTTAACTGCATATGCTGCAGAGCTAAGTCTCTTCGACAATTTATCAATGTGCGGGCCCCATTGAAGCTTATTATCTAAAGTTATGCCCAAGAATACTGTGGTGTCTACAAGATCTATATTTTCGTTATTTATTTTTATATTGGTATCTAAATGTCGAACATTTGGTAGTACAAAACGAACACATTTCGTTTTCTTTTCATTTAGTAATAAGTTGTTTACATTAAACCATTTTACAATTTTAGAGATTGCATTATTCACTTCGTCAAAATTAGTCATACGCCGCTTTTGTTTAAATAAAAGTGACGTGTCATCAGCAAACAGTACAATCTCCTGATCATCCCTGACAAGTTTGGGTAGATCGTTTATATATATTAAAAACAAAAATGGTCCTAATATTGATCCTTGTGGTACACCCATTGTTACCACTGACCCCGGAGAACGTTTCCCATTTACGTCAACTCGTTGAAGTCTGTCACTGAGGTAAGATTTTAAAAGATTAAGTGCAACTCCCCTTACACCATAGTGATGGAGTTTCATGATTAATGTTTCATGGTGAACACAATCAAATGCTTTAGACAGATCACAAAAAATACCTAGATTTATTATTATTATTATAAACTAGCTTCCGCCCACGGCTTCGCCCGCGTGGGGGTAAAATTAATCAAAATCCTTTCTTAGCGGATGCCTACGTCATAACATCTACCTGCATGCCAAATTTCAGCCCGATCCGTCCAGTGGTTTGGGCTGTGCGTTGGTAGATCACTATGTCAGTCAGTCAGTCAATCAGTCACCTTTGAGTTATATAAAATTTAGGTAATATTCTCTACATTAGTATGCTTTGTTAGAATTATGGAATTCTATGAAAGGTAAGTAAATGTTTTCATAAAATACTTTCAGCTGAATAATCCTGAAGTTTCACGGGTACATTTATCTGTGCTCGGTCTGCTGGGCACTGGGCTCGGTTCAGGTATTAAATCAATGCTCAGTCAGGTGGAACTGAAAGCACATTTATAAATAACCGAAGAAAATTTGTAAACAATTCAAAAGTAGGATTATTTCTACTAGTTTTTTAAACAGAGCTCGAAGTAGGATTATTTTCACTAGTTATGTGCTGTAGTTCTATAAACAAGGTCCAAAAGTAGGATTATTTCTATTTGTTTTGTGCTGTAGTTCTTTAAAAACAGTTCAAAAGTAGGATTATTTCCATTAGTTCTGTGCTGTGAGACTTTTGCTTCTATCTATCTATACCTATTATAAGAGCTTAACCTGACTGACTGATTCATCATCGCCCAGCCGAAACCGCTGAAGCTAGAAAGCTGAAATTTGGAAGGTGGTTTTCTTTTATAACAAAACCATCCACTAAGGCGGGATTTTTGGAAATTTCACCTCTAAGGGGGTGAAAAAGGGTGAAAACGTTAGTATGAAACTTTTTAACGCGTGGAGCGATTTTCATGAAACTTTGTTTGTGTACTGTAAATGCAAAATGAATGGACACGTTTTTCAGGATTTTTCAATATATCCTTCAAAAAAGGGTCAAATGTGGGGTCAATGTTTGTATGGGAACTTTTTAACGGGTGGTGCGATTTGTTTGAAACTCGGTTTATATACTTTAAGTGAACAAAGTCACGAGCGGGACAGCTAGTTATATACATTATAGCACTTACCTACGTTAGACCTCAGGTTAAGTCATGCTCGCGAGTTGGCGAATAACTCTTATTTTCAGTAGTTCTGTACTTACATAAAACTAGTATGACTTTTAATAACAATATTAAAAAAACCGGCCAAGTGCAAGTCAGACGGACGGACAGCGGAGTCTTACTAATAAGGCCCCGTTTTACCCTTTGAATACGTAAAAAACACAAGTCATATTTGATTTTTTAAAAATATGATCACGACTGTAATCCCCAGGCTCGGTAGATATCCCCTCAGATCTTTAGTTACTTAGATCTTTGAGGATATCTAAAGGGGGTAGTCAGAGGCAAGTCCAAACACGACATTTGGTACATGCCCACATTTTGCACAGTAGTTAGTATTCCGTACGTGACAGGTTGCAAGCCTATCGCCGCCTATATTTATTAGTAAAAAAAATATAGCAAACAGTATTCATGTGGACTTTATCAAATACTACGTCTATAATTTTTGTAAATTTTTTTTAACCTAGGTATTAAGTTTGAGTTATTTTCTTTTTCATTGGACAGCTTTGTTGACTATGAGTTACGTTTGTTTACACAATATTCAAACAGGATATTGAATTAATCTATATCCCATCAAAAACATAAATGTGAAATGAGAGCCAAGATCAATAAGTAGGTATGCTTTAGTCGTTGACTTCAGCGACAAAAGAAGTGAGATCTAAACGGGTGCCAAGTACAATGGTCAGTCCTAAAACTTATTTATAACAATATGAAATATTTTTAACAACTTTAAAATATAATTTCATTTTAAAACTTAGGACATTATATTGAAGCCTAAGGTCTAACTTGGCTAGTTCTCATATACGAATTAACTACTGACTAACTATGTCCAATCGCTAGTTTCTACCAGCAATCCAAATTTTTAGAAGAATAAAATAAGAACTTGCAAAGGCTATACTTACCTAATTTAATTTGTACTCTTAAGAAAACTAGCCAAGTCAGACCTTAGGCTTCAATATAATATCCTAAGTTTTAAAATGAAATTATATTTTAAAGTTGTTAAAAATATTTCATATTGTTATAAATAAGTTTCAGGACTGACCATTGTACTTGGCACCCGTTTAGATCTCACTTCTTTTGTCGCTGAAGTCAACGACTAAAGCATACCTACTTATTGAACTTGGCTCTCATTTCACATTTATGTTTTTGATGGGATATCATTACTTTTTGTACAGAACTTATTAGTAAGTAGGTACTTATTCTTATATTATTATACTTATATATCTACCTGCAAGGGCGGCTCAAACTATTGGCACATTGTATAGGTATGTACATGTAGGTATAACTAAGTAGGTAGGTACTTACTGAATAAGTATACGTACTACCTATATCTATCTTTTATGTGTAAGCCATTATCGTCAAAATAGTGAACCATAAATACAATAAATACTTACAACCGCGTGCGCGATATTATTATGCGGTCCGGCGGCGGGCGAATAAGTCGCCTGCGGGCGGGGTGGGGGAAGATGTCGCTCATCGCTGAGTAGGTACGCGACCGCCGAATGCGGGCAGACGCGGGGCAAACGTCATTGACGGTTGTTAGATAGGTAGGTAGGTACACTCAGCTAGAGCTACCTTTGTTAGCTAGGTAGTATGTAGGTACTGGTCATATAATAGAACCATATACTTACGCTTAGTATGTAGGTACATTTAAAAAAAATCTGCCTTTCCTTTCCTAAGATTATGGTAAAATGGTAAATAATCTCCTGAAAGTTAAACTTTAATAGCTAGACAGTGAGTTATTGTTATTATAAGCTACCTACCTATAAAATAACGTAGGTGTTGTGTATTTTAGTGTGTCAGATAAGTTGGTACCTACCTACTTATAGTCAGGTAGGTACCTACTTACTTAATTTTACAAGTTAGGTATATATAGTATTCTATTGAGCAAGTGTACCTATCTAGGTACACATACTCAGTAAGTATCTATCTACCATTGAGCTACCTACTTACGTAGGTACGTGCTAATAATTTGAACTGTCCAATGTCCATGTTAGTTAGGTTGCTATGTAAATCCTACTAAACGCGACAGTTTGTAAGAATGTATGGATGCGTGGATGTATGTTTACGTACTTTACTTACTTTTTATCTCGGAAAAATATAAGATTCTCGCGGCAGATTTGTTTTTTTTTCAAGGTATCACGCGGGCGAAGCCGCGGGCGGAAACTAGTACTGACATACCTACTTTATTAGTCTAAACCTAAATACTTATCTAGTCTTACCTATCTACATAGACGGCTCAACTATTGGCACATTGTATACCTACCTAGGTACCTAAGTAGATAGGTTAGCCCGATAATAGTAGGTACTTACCGAGAGTATACTACTTACCAATCCAAGACACTACGGCCGCCGCCAAGGACATACCTACTTTATTAGTCTAAACCTAAATACTTATCTAGTCATACTTACCTATCTACATAGACGGCTCAACTATTGGCACATTGTATACCTAGGTACCTAAGTAGATAGGTTAGCCCGATAATAGTAGGTACTTACCGAGAGTATACTACTTACCAATCCAAGACACTACGGCCGCCGCCAAGGACATACCTACTTTATTAGTCTAAACCTAAATACTTATCTAGTCATACTTACCTATCTACATAGACGGCTCAACTATTGGCACATTGTATACCTAGGTACCCTAAGTAGATAGGTTAGCCCGATAATAGTAGGTACTTACCGAGAGTACTTTATTAGTCTAAACCTAAATACTTATCTAGTCATACTTACCTATCTACATAGACGGCTCAACTATTAGCACATTGTATACCTAGGTACCTAAGTAGATAGGTTAGCCCGATAATAGTAGGTACTTACCGAGAGTGTACTACTTATCAATCCAAGACACTACTTCCACTCGTTAGTATTTTCACGTCAAGACTCTATTAAAATCCACATAATGACCGACTGTCATCTACATATTTAGATTGCTATTCTTATATTACAGGCGCTAGTAAGGGTTCCTAAGAGAATCAATTAATTGAAAAATTACGATAAAAATAAAAAAAATTACAAGATTCAGATTTTTTCCTTTGTATCCACCCCACTACCTACCTGGATGCCAAATTTTAACGTTCTAGGTCTTCTAGAACTGGGTTATAATTAACGTCTATAGATCAGTCAGTGATAAAATTTTCCATAACCAGCCATTTTTGGACGTTAATATCTAAATAACCGTTTGAGGTGTGTTTATGAAATTCGGTGCACATATTTTACTCGCAAGTGGCAATAGATGAGCCGAATTTGACTTGTTTATGTGAAATAGTTTTTGAGTTAAGAGGGGGTGAAAAATCACCCAAAAGGTTCCCGTAATATTACACTAGGCGCGCATCGCCCGTTCGCTTCGCTTGAACTTGGCTTGACACGCTGCCGCGTGTCTAGATCTATATAAGAGCTTGACCTGACTGACTGATTGATCATCGCCGAGCCGAAACCGCTGAAGCTAGAAAGCTGAAATTTGGAAGGTGGTTTCCTTTTATAACAAAACCACCCACTAAGGCGGGATTTTTGGAAATTCCACCTCTAAGGGGGTGAAAAAGGGTGAAAACGTTAGTATGAAACTTTTCAACGCGTGGAGCGATTTTCATGAAACTTTGTTTGTGCACTGTAAATGCAAAATAAATGGACACGTGTTTCAGGAATTTTTAATATAATCTTCAAAAAGGGGTCAAATGTGGGGTCAATGTTTGTATGGGAACTTTTTAACGGGTGGTGCGATTGGTGTGAAACTTTGTTTGTGTACTGTAAATGCAAAATAAATGGAAACGTATTTCTGGCTATTCCAAAATAACCCTCTAAAAAGGGTAAAAGGAGGGTCAAAGTTATGTATGGAATTTTTTTATTAGTGTGATTTGTTTAATACTCAGTTTAGATACTTTAAGTGAACGAAGTCGCGAGCGGGACAGCTAGTATGTAAATAAAATAGCCTGTATTTTAAGGTGGATTAGTCAATATTGACAATGTTATAATCAAACGTGCAGTTTTAAACAATACAAAAAAAACACAAATCCAGTTTTTCCAAAACCTGGTTAAACATTAGCACAAGCTCTACTTAAACTGATTCATAGAACGATATATTTTTGTTGTCCCCATTAACGCCGTCCTCATTATGGGGACAGCGGGAAGCTATACAAATTCCTTCCCGTTGTCCCCATTGACGCTTTGCCATTGCAATAAACCGTGGGGACAACGGGAACTTATAAAATATATTTTCTGTTGCCCCCATTGACGTAAACCCTTCCCACGGCACAACTACTATGCACAACTAGTTGTGCCGTGAATACTTTTTATTCCCTTCTACACAAGTAATTGGTTCGTTAGGAAAAAAATATACCTAATGGCCCAACTAACGCCAACTGGAATCTCTAGTTGTGCCGTGAGTGCTTTTGAAACACAACTGATTGATCCGTTGGGAATATAAATGTACCTATGAACTACTTCTATGACGAAAACTAAATGCAAACATATTAACATACAAATTAAACAAATATTTTAAGACTAGCTGTCCCGGCAAACTTCGTACCGCCACGTTTGTATGGGAAATAGAAAAGGGCTATTTTTAGGGTTTTTCCGGCAGTTATTCGAATTTTTCTTACCTTTAAACCTTCCCTAGACCTCCACGAACATTTCAAGACCAAGATAAGATAAATCCGTTTAGCTGTTCTCGAGTTTTAGCGAGACTAACGAACAGCAATTCATTTTTACATAAGATAGATTAATAGTGTTTGAACACCATAGCTACTAGCTTGATGTTAGTTTCCGGCTAAAGGGTTCCGTACATTTAACTTTTAAGCCATGCAACTCCGAACAAAGGAACTTCAGTAATAGAGTTTTCCCTTTGACAGACCCATAAAAAACCTTGAGGGTATAAAAGTTTGGTCGGAAATTGGCGATTGCCGCGATGAGAGTGAAAGTAAATAAATGTACGATTCTATCGAGGTCTGTCTGTTCGGTTTGTAGACAGAGTAAAGGTATCAGTAAATATTTTGAACTAGCTTCCGCCAGTGGCTGCGCCCGCGTGGTATCTTGACAAAAAAGTTTTCCAAGATAAAAGTAGTCTATGTTCTATTCCAGACTATAGTATCTCTGTTCCAAATTTCATTAATATCCGCTCAGTAGTTTCAGCATGACCGAGTAACAAACATACTATCCTCACAAACTCACGTTTATAATATTGTAGGATTTGAAGTGAAATACTGTTCGGAGATATTTGAGGTTTATTCCTCACCCAGGGCAAATATTTGTGTAAATATACTTAATACTAGAACTTGGAGCGCTGGTGGTGTAGTGGTAGCACCCCTGCCTCACGATCCGAAGGTCGTGGGTTCAAACCTGGTCTCGTGCACCAATGAGTTTTTCCACTCGAAAAATTTATGTGCGCAATGCCAGTGCTCTTAAACGGTGAAGGAAAACATCGTGAGGAAACCGGCATACCCTAGAACCAAAAATTCGAGGGTATGTGTCATAGGTTAGTATTCTTATAAGCGGCGATGGGCTTGCAACCTGTCACGTAAGGAATACTAACTATGTGAAAAATGTGGGCATGTACCAAATGTCATGTTTGGTTTTGCCTCTGACTACCCTCTTTAGATATCCTCAAAGATCTAAGTAACTAAAGATCTGAGGAGATATCTAGCGAGCTTGGGGATTGCAGTCGTGATCATATTTTTTTTTTATTTTTTTTACTAGAACTAGAGTATTATAATTGATCTATCAGCTATCTAGTTCCCATAATACAAGCTTTTAGCTTTTACATTTTGTAACTCTTTCACGCTGAAACGGCTGATTGGATGAAATTTGGCACAGAGATAAATTATAGTCTAGAATAGCATATATCCCATTATTAATCCTGGAAAAATATACGGTTCCCGTGGGATAGACTGTTTTTGTTTTCCAAGGTACCACGTGAGTGAAGCCGTGGGCGGAAACTAGTTAAACATAAATTTCTAAATGCGTGGTTAAATTATTTTACCCGTAGCAAATCTGCTAAAACACCTACTTATTACCAAATTGCTACGAGCGTAGCAATACGCCTACGCTCGTAGCAACACAGCTACACAATTTCAAACTTGTTTTACTCAATCTTAATAATTATATGAAACAAAGTCGGGTTTGTTCGTATTTATAACTCTAGAACGGCTAGACAGATTTTCATGATTTTTGATTTGTTGGATTTGTCTCCGTCCCGAATAGCAGAATAACTATTAAAAACATTGGAAAAATGACGAAAAAATAGAGTAAAATAAAAAAAACAATTCACTTGATTTTCCCATACAAAATGTTCATGAGTTCCGCGATATTCACGCGGGCGAAGCAGCGGGCAACAGCTAGTAGAATATAAACAAAACTTTGTATATACACAAACACTTCATTATACAAAGATCAGTCAACTGATCGTTCGGCTTTAACTTCGAATATTCAAACAATCTGAGAATAAAACAATAAGCCAAATCCTTTCGTTTTAATCAAAGGATTCACTTTTGCCAGAATTGAGAGATTAAGACAGTTGACTGCTGACTCGGCTATCGCGATCCGAGATGTAAAACCATTTAGCTTGTAAATTCAATTTGAATAATTTTATTGTATCGGCAGGTTTTTTCATTAAAATTTATATAAAAGACATTTTGCAATATGGTATATGAAATGAAGCATCCTAATATAAAAGCGAAAGTTGAATTTGTAAGAATATAATGGATGTATGGATGGATGTATGTTCGTTACTTTTTCACGCTGAAATGGCTTAACGGATCTGTATGAAATTTAGCACAGATATAGATTATAGTCTTGGATAGCACATGGACTATTTTTTATTTCGGAAAAATGAACTTTTCCTATGGGATTGATTTATTTTTGCGGTATTTAGCTGTGGGCAGAAGCTAGTACTTACCTAATATATTTTAAAAAAAACTTTTTTTTAACAACATAAAAATAGTGAAACAGTTTGGAAAAAATATCTGATCTAGTCAAATAGTTTTTCTATTCGATAAATTTATGTGCGCAATGCCAATGCTCTTAAACGGTGAAGAAAAACATCGTGATGCAACCGGCATACCCTTAGAACCGAAAATTCGAAGGTTTCATTAGTTAGTATTCTTATTAGCAGCGATGGACTTGTGTAGGAAAACTACTGTGCAAAATATAGGCTTGTGCCAAATATCATGTTTGGACGTGTTTCTGACTACCCTCTCAAAGATCTGAGGAAATATCTACCGAGCCTGGGCATGAGATTCGTGATCATATTGTACGTATGTATTGTATAGTTGTCAATAGTTGAACAATTTGGAATACGCTAAAAAAGCCCGATTCTGCCTTTTAGCTTGAATTACGAAATGGATTTGTTGCAAAAAACACTTAACATTACTTTTATTCCACTCAGTTTAAAGAAATTATGCCATTTATTGCCACATTATTATTGCCACATATTTATGTAATTTTAGTGCATATTAATAGAATAGTGAATAATTTTTAGTTATAATTTATTTTAGGTACCAGAGGCTAGTTTATCATTTAAACCTAGATTAATTAATTTACTATGTATCTCATTTTAAGTAAACCCTGTGTTTGTATGAGATATAAAGTTCTTTAAACCCATTTTAACTTAATTTCCAAATACTTGGTACAAAATAATTGGCTTTGTGATATTAGTAAACAGAATCAAGTGACAACATTATTTGCCTAATGCAGGATTTGTGAACGAGCGTTTAATTAATTTGCGGTACTATCGTGTACAGAATATCACGTGAGTGTGCACTCGTGTGACTCACCGCTGCGGGTGACATGACTCGCCCAGTGAATGGAGTAGCCACTTTACATGAAGTATAGTTTGTACTCATGTTTCCGAAATACAAGCTTGCGATTTTGAAAATGACTTGTGTTCGTTTATGTATTTGTTTTTGAATAGCTGGTACAGTAATAATCTTCGTATAGTGTCAATAATTCTTTAGTTAATTAAACCGTTATGTTTTTTTTTGACTGGCCTACCAGCTCAGTTGGTAATAGTAGCTCTGCCTTCTGCCCTGTAGGTTGTGGGTTCGATCCCCACCCAGAACAAAAAATTGTGTGATGAACACAGATGTTTGTTCTGTGTCATTGTGTATTCTATGTATATTTTTACGAAAAAAAATGTATTTAGAATCTATCAGCTATCTGGTTCCCATAGAGCAAGCTTTGCTTAATTTGGTGCTAGATGGCGTTGTTTAAACTGTCAAAGTTTAATAAATTTACTAAATATATTTTTTATAGGATTAAAGTGCGTATCAGACGAGCTCCATTCATTTGTAAAGTCTGATTAAGGCGCAAGTCAGATGGAAGGGGCGCAGATAGGGCGCGTTTCGGCTACTATCATAAATGATGTATCCATGTATAATAGAGAGACGGCAGGCTCACCTCATCAGTACACACCTCAGGGGTTAGTACTTGTTTTGATAGTTAGAGAAACTTTATTTCGTTTTGTTTCCATACATATACCTGCAGCGCCCTTAGCGGTAACTTTGAAGAACTAATCGGCAGTACAGGTAAATGTATGGAAACAAATATTAAATAAATAAATAAATAAATAAATAAATAATGCTGGACAATCCACACAGCATCATCTAGCCCCAAAGTAAGCTACTCAAAGCTTGTGTTATGGGTACTAGATAACTGATATATTTAATACATTATATACATAGATAGATATTTTTTATTATACATAGAACACCCAGACCAACGGAACAAATTTCTGCAGATCATACACAAATTTGTACCGAGGCGGGAATCGAACCAGCAACCAGAATAAAATAAAATGAAATAATGTTTAGTAAATTATCAAAACCCGTAAAGCCTTAGTATACAATAGTGCTTTAAGACACTCACATGTAATCGCCAAATTGTGTATGCAGGCGTATCTAAAGGGCGCCGTTTCTGGGTAGCGCCTAAAGTAAAAATGAAAAAAGCACGATTGAACGTAACTGAATATAGATTTTTGCAGGCCGCCATATTTTATTTTTTGATATTATTGTAAAACCTACTTTCATTCTTGTGATTCAGGCATATCCAGATCCATTTATCAAAATCCGTCCAGCCGTTTGCGCTATAGCGACAGCCAAAGAAACTGGCATACCTACAAACACATTACCCTCATTCGTTTAACAGTCGGGTAAAATATACGAGTCGACTTCTCAAACCTCTACGTTTTCGTCGTTTGAAAATCAAAATAAATATTTATACTGGCATCTCTTTAATTACAACTGATTGGAAATTGCGAAACTAAAATGCAGTTTTATTGAAGGAAATTAAACCTCATTTTTTTCCTCTCGTCCAATGGCCCAGAACAGAAGGAAAAATACGGTATACTTAACATATTCGTTTTTTGCGTCGCAACGGAACAACCGCCCACTCCCCATCGTTCAGGGAAAACAACACTTTTATATAGGTATATATAAGTATTAAAAGGATTAAAAGGGAGTGAAATAAACTAGCTGGGTAGGTACCTAGCTAGTTTATTTCACTCCCTTTTAATCCTACCCCGTTTTTATAACTGATAATTTTTAGAGTGCTACAGTTTCTTTGAGTTTTTAATCACTTTCGTTAGTTTAAGTCTATGTCTCAAAGTTTCTTATCATTTCTTAATTTTTAGTTATTGTTATGTTTCTACCCTACTGCGAAGTTGAAACGGAGGGTAATGTGTTTGGGGTGTATGTATGTATATGTCAAATCAAATCAAACCAAAATATATTTATTCAATTCTATCTTATACCTTTAAACGAGCAATTCTTGTATATATATATGTATACGGAATCTCGGAAACGGCTCCAGCAATTTTCATGAAATTTAGTATGCAGAGGGTTTCGGGGGCGATAAATCGATCTAGTTAGGTTTCATTTTTAAAAAACGTCGTTTACCAATAAAAAAAACCGAGCAAAGCTCGGTCACCCAGGTACTTACGTTTATTTTTATGTATGCGAGTTCCTTTGGCCATCTCTGGAGCCCAAACGACTGTACAGATTTTGACAAATGATATCACATTAGATTCATCTGGATTTCAAGATTGACATAGGTTATACAAAATATCAAAAAATTAAATATGGCGGCTGAAATAATCCATTTTCAATAACGTTTTATCGCCTTTTTATTTTTGCAATAAGTACTAGTTACGCGACTGTGTTTGGGGTTTATGTATGCGTGTCTGTGGTTTGGGTCCACATTTTATAAAAAAAATTGTTTCTGAGAATGAGATAAAATTTTAAAACAATTAAAGCCCTTCACTGTCAAGTAAATAATTATAATCTGATTTGTTTTCCTTTTGTTCAATGATTTATAAACGGCGGTATTCATTGAACGTTGACATTCCTTGAATGGTAGCATCCATTAATCTTCTCTTATTGCGGGTTTCAATGTACCGCAAATAAATTCTGTAACACAATGACTCATGTTTGTGTCACGTGGTACTGTACACAGCTCATACGACAACAGCTATGTCACTATAATAATAACAACAGCGACAGAGCTTAAGGAAAATTTCAATATTCAAAAACAGCATCATACGAGTCAATGACATTAAAAGTGATGAATATCAGATAATAGTAAAACTATTACATATATGGGTAAGAAAGGAGTGAGTACTGAGATGACGAATGATAGAGGGAAATGGAAGAAGATCACAATGTTGTGCCGACCCCACATAACGTGGGAAAAGGGATGTGATGATGAGTGTGGTGATGAGTAAAACAGGAAGGTGATGATGAGTAAAACTATTACAATTAATAAATAATAATTACAAGTTAGTTTACATAAGAAAACTAAATTAGAGAAAGTTTTAATGTATAAGAGATTTTTTAAAGGCACCAAAAGTGGTAACAATATTGGTAATAAAAAGTAAAGATTTGTGACTTTTATATTGCTTAGATATCTAGAAAAACATGATCACGATTGCAATCCCTAGACTCGGTAAATATATCCTCAGATCTCTATTTACATAAATCTTTGAGGATATCTAGAGGGGATTTTCAGAGGCACGTCCAAACATGATATACTCGTATACGTATGGCACATGCTCAGACTTTGTATTTTTTGATTTCTAAAGTCTAATAAAACTAGGCACCAAAAGTGATTTTAATCCGGCGGTCGTAATAGTTTCGCCATCAAGCCCTAACACGATACAGACTTCTAAAGTGCCCTAAAACCAAAACCGCCAAATCATCTCGAAACAAAGGCCACAGCACTCAGCCATCAACAAAAACTCCATTCCGTCCCCGCAAATTCACACTATCCCATCCCTAATCCTGTTTAACCCAAAATATGGGTGAGAAGTGAACCATAACCGCGGAATAGCTAGTAATTTGCCCGACATAGAAAGGGTGGGCCGCGGCCATTTTGATAAAAGGATCTTTTTATGGACGTGGCACGCTTAATATTTTATACCGAAAGCTAAACAACCTTTGACACTACAAATGGATATGTCCACTTTTGGGATTAAATTTCCTGTGTAAAGTTTTTAGGGAAATTTGACGGAACACTCTATAGAGTGGGTTACCATTAGATTAATATGAAATACGCTGAAAGTTTAATGTTTTCCAACAAAACTAATTACTCACAAAGAACATTAAACGTAATTATAAAATTCCGCGTAGTTTTCGTGATTCAATTATTTATTTTGTATCTAGACAACTAAAATTAATAACAGAGCCTAACTTATGTTACCGTTAGGATAATGTCAGCTGTCGTATTTATCGTTGAAATGCTATCCGAAAATTGCTTCCCAATTCCTTCTATTTGCTCCCTTCAATACGAGATTTGCTTCCCCTATATTTAGAAGAAATGAATGACCGTTCATTCTGACATCAGGATGGCCGGTCAATCTGCTACTCACACTCCTCACTTTCACTTTTTTTTTTAAGTAAATAATAAAACTAATCTCTGTTGACAAAATAACTTCCTCTATTTTTCCGCGTTTCCAACTAAAGGAACTATTTTATTTTCGTTTCGCTTTATTTCTACCATTCAACGTCCGCTGGCTTATTACCCAGCACGGTTGACAAATACGACCGTTGCTTATTCGCTCGCGACTTCATCCGTGGCGGGAACCACCAAATAATGCCGCCTCTAGCTGCTTGGTTATTTTATAATCATTATGACGTTTGAGGGTTAACAAAAAATGGGCCTTTTTAAACCATGTTCTTTTCTGTTTCTCATTTACTCTGCACGTTGGATTAGGGTATTTTTGATTTGGTCTATTTATAATGATATTAAAAGATTACATTTCTTTAACTTGGACTTTTCGGCTCTTTCGTACTCGTACTTTGCATAAGGTTTTTTTTTTCGTAAGCGTGGGTCCACTCTTGACACTCTTCCTTGTCTGTGTTTGTGTCTGTGTGAGGAACATGCCAACTTTTTCACGAAGTCCCTTGAAAATCTGTCAAGTTGTCACGCATAGACACGGTCACGACAGTCTGTCACTAGTGTGGACGCTATTTTGGCACAAATCAGATAAGAGAAATGTGTAACTTTTAAATAAATTTAAGACGAAAGGACTTTCGTCTATAATTTCGGCAATTAAATCATTTTACTACAATGATACGGTAATAAAAATCATAACCAAACTGAAAAGAATTCAAATTCAGTTTAACTTGAAACAACAACTCTAAAATTACGTATTCTATGGTAACAGATTCTTTGTACAATCTTTTAGATTTTTCTCAAAGATCTCAATCTAATTTACCTCTGAGTAAAAAACTCAAGCATCAGAACTCACTATACAATAGCCGGCCGACATGGGGGTTGGGTCGGGGCGCGTGACGGATGGCAGTTTTACCGGGAAAAACCTCCGCAGACATGTTTATTTTTTACGAAAATGCTCGAATAAAGCATTGTACAGTTAATGCTGAGCATAGATTATGATTATGTGGAGCATTTTGAGTTGAATGTGGATTTGTAGAAAGTCTATTATTTTCTTGTTGAATTGATTTATGAGTTTTGGTATGAGTTGTCGTTAAATTTGTCTGGATCACAAGATTGACAAAGGCTGTACAAAATATCGTAAAAATCAAAATGGCGGCTGTAAGAAACTAAGTAAGTACTCGTATTTTCAATTAATGTCAATGGAGTTTCATTTTTAAAATATATAATAGTTTTTATAATCTGGCTTTTATATAATAGAGAAACTGTTGTGCCGACCCCACATAGTGGGATAAAGGCAGGAAGATGATGATGATGACTAGTTCTTTGAGAAAATAGTGTTGTTCTCAATGTGTTTTCCTATTGTTAAAAAATTCAAGCATTTTCGTTTTGCGCAACATAAAATAAGTACTATAGAAAAAAAAACAAATCTTCAGATTCTACTTAACAATTCTCTAGCTCTCTCTAACTCTCTCGGCGACGTGAGAAAGCAATGCCGATATCGCGCGTCTGCTTATCTCCACGTCTGAGCTCCCGGTGATAAGTTAAACAGATTAGCGCGTTCATTAGTTCCGAGTCTCGGCGTTGTTTCCACATCAATTACTTCGGCGTGCGCGCTAATGTATAGCGCGTTCAACAAGAATTTTAAGCTTTATTTACGCCTACTATAATAAGTCATTTAAAAAATTCCAACTGCGTAAAATCGTGTTCTTACGACATTTCGATAAATTTTTGGTATCAATTTGGATCATCGTATATTGATAATGGTTTCTTAGAGCCGCCATATTGTATTTTTTGACAATAGGTTGTCACTCTTGTGATTCAGACGAATCCAATGACATCTTATTTTTGTATTTTATCTATATCTATATAAGAGCTTAACCTGACTGACTGACTGACTGACTGACTGACTGACTGACTGACTGATTGATCATCGCCGAGCCGAAACCGCTGAAGATAGAAAGCTGAAATTTGGAAGGTGGCTTCCTTTTATAACAAAACCACCCACTAAGGCGGGATTTTTGGAAATTCCACCTCTAAGGGGGTGAAAAAGGGTGAAAACGTTGGTATGAAACTTTTAAACGCGTGGAGCGATTTTCATGAAACTTTGTTTGTGCACTGTAAATGCAAAATAAATGGACACGTGTTTCAGGATTTTTCCATATAACCATTAAAAAGGGGTCAAATGCGGGGTCAATGTTTGTATGGGAACTTTTTAACGGATGGTGCGATTGGTCTGAAACTTTGTTTGTGTACTTTAAATGTAAAGTAAATGAATACGTGTTTCAGGATTTTTCAATATAACGTTCAAAAAGGGGTCAAATGTGGGGTCAATGTTTGTATGGGAACTTTTTAACGGGTGGTGCGATTGGTCTGAAACTTTGTTTGTGTACTGTAAATGCAAAATGAATGAACACCTGTTTCAGGATTTTTCAAAATAACTCTTAAAAAGGGGTCAAATGTGGGGTCAATGTTTGTATGGGAACTTTTTCACGGCTGGTGCGATTGGTCTGAAACTTTGTTTCGTGTTTCAGGATTTTTCAATATAACCTTCAAAAAGGGGTCAAATGGGGGGTCAAGGTTTGTAGGGCACTTTTTAACGGGTGGTGCGATTGGTTTGAAACTTTGTTTGTGTACTGTAAATGCAAAATAAATGGACACGACGTGTTTAGGAATTTTCAATATAACCTTCAAAAAGGGGTCACATGTGGGGTCAATGTTTGTATGAGAACTTTTTAATGGGTTGTGCGATTGGTCTGAAACATTGTTTTGCGTTTCAGGATTTTTCAATGTAACTCTATAAAAAGGGTTCAAAACGGGGGTCAATGTTTGTATGGGAACTTTTTAACGGGTGGTGCAATTAGTTTGAAACTTCGGTTGTGTACTGGTAAAATGAATCGACACGTGTTTCACGATTTTTCATTATAACCTTCAAAAAGTTGTCAAATGGGGGGTAAATGTTTGTACGGGAAATTTTTAACGGGTGGTGCGATTGGTTTGAAACTTTGTTTGTGTACTGTAAATGCAAAATAAATGGACACGTGTTTAGGAATTTTCAATATAACCTTCAAAAAGGGGTCACATGTGGGGTCAATGTTTGTATGAGAACTTTTTAATGGGTTGTGCGATTGGTCTGAAACATTGTTTTGCGTTTCAGGATTTTTCAATGTAACTCTATAAAAAGGGTTCAAAACGGGGGTCAATGTTTGTATGGGAACTTTTTAACGGGTGGTGCAATTAGTTTGAAACTTCGGTTGTGTACTGGTAAAATGAATCGACTCGTGTTTCACGATTTTTCATTATAACCTTCAAAAAGTTGTCAAATGGGGGGTAAATGTTTGTACGGGAAATTTTTGACGGGTGGTGCGATTGGTCTGAAACTTTGTTTCGCGTTTCAGGGTTTTTCAATATAACTCTAAAAAAAGGGGTCAAATGAGAGGTCAATGTTTGTATGAGAACTTTTTAACAGGTGGTGATATTGGTCTGAAACTTTGTTTGTGTACTGTAAATGCAAAACGAAGGGACAAGTGTTTCAAGATTTTTCAATATAACCTTCAAAAAGGGGTAAAATGGGGTGTCAAAGTTAGTATGGGATTTTTATGAGTTGTGTGATGTGTTTAAAACTCAGTTTAGATACTTTATTAAGTGAACGAAGTCGCGGGCGGGACAGCTAGTCTATTTATATTTTTATAATTTTTGTGGATACTTTAAAAGTCGTATTTGTCACCAACATTTTGGTCAATTAATCATATTTTTATGCAATATCTCTATTAAGTCTAAATAATTGTGGCATAAGACACAGAGGCCAAAATAAAGAAGTGAAGTAAAGTGAGATCACCTTTATCAAAATCAATCCAGCTTCAGAGACAGCCAAAAAAACTCACATACCTCAATATCATTACCTTTCTCCAGTCAGGTAAAAAAAAAAAAAAATATATATGATCACGACTGTAATCCCCAGGCTCGGTAGATATCTCCTCAGATCTTTAGTTACTTAGATCTTTGAGGATATCTAAAGGGGCTAGTCAGAGGCAAGTCCAAACATGACATTTGGTACATGCCCACATTTTGCACAGTAGTTAGTATTCCGTACGTGACAGGTTGCAAGCCTATCGCCGCTTATAAGAATACTAACCTATGACACATACCTTCGAAAAAAAGATAAAACAAGAAAAGTAAGAACGATGCAAAAAGGTTCTAAGTACCTATAGCCAGAAAATGTAACGCATAACGTGATCTGTCGGAGGACATCGGGTCCCTCTAGAGCCTTGACGTCTGAAAGCGTCACTTATAGTTACAACCTTCGTGACAGTACAAATATAAACACAATACTTTATTTCATGTAAGGATTAACATATCCCGCGACTTAATTTTAGTAATTCTATTAATATTATAAACGTGAAGCTTGTATGTATGGATGTTTGTTACTCTTTTACATTTTCACGCTCAAACGGCTGAACGGATTTAGATAAAATTTGCCGCAGTGATAGATTATAGTTTGGAATAGCACTAGGCTACTTTTTATCTCGGAAAAATGTACGGTTCCCGTGGGATAGACTTGTTTTTGTTTTTCAAGGTACCACACGAGCGATGCCGTGGACGGAAGCTAGTGTTAAATAAAAGAAAAAGTAATACTGTTCTATTTTTATATGCTACCAACATCACCAGCTCTCAAACACTAAAGTTTCCGCTATAAAGTCGTTTATGATGATAAAATATCCCCTCAATCCAAATGTGAACTCTTTGTCAATTTAAAATCACTTGTAGCAGTCTGTAGCGGACTCGCTAGGGATTCCAAAACTTCAAAGACTGCTGCTTTCATTGAAGAGCCTTCGGATTAGGACACAGGAGACAAAACTGAAGAATTCATGACCAAGTTAAATCACATGCTTCGAACCTCATTATCGAAAGAGCTCTCAACCTCTGATACGGTTTCAAAAGAGGGAATTCCCGGGACGGCAAACACGCTGCGGGAAAAGGCTGCCCCTTTTTATAGTCCAAGAGAAAGGGACTTTTCTATCAACTTTCTATTTTTTGTTCCAAAATAATTTTCTTTCAAAGTCCAGGAGAAAAAGAACCTCTGGAGGTGCACTTTGTTCCTTTAGCACACTAGTTTGAAACAACTAGTGATGTCATTAGAATATATTTTTATCTTAACAATACTTACACAGTGGTTTGTAAATCAGTCCACTGTTACTTTCTTTGTCAAATAAAATTCATAGTAAATGTGCTTTAAAAAAGTCCAAATATCAATGATAATGATTAGAAATGTATCGATGAGATAAAAGAGCTGTTTCACTCTATTTCCTTACTATTATATTATAATATTTTCCATAATTAAAAATGTATTATAGCCATGGCTCTATTTGCAGTAAATAATATAGAAAATGGTTTCTAAAAAATCTGCTTTCAGTATATATTGTTGAATATTGTTGACTGTCCTCACAGCTCAGTTGGTAGTAGCTTTGTCTTCTGCGCTATAGGTTGTGAGTTCGATCCCCACCCAGGACAAACATTTGTGTGATGAACGCAGATGTTTGTTCTGTGTCTGGGTGCTATTATATATTCTATGTTTTTACAAAATAAAGTATTTAATTAACCTATCAGCTATTTGGTCTCCATAGTACAAGCTTTGCTTTGTTTGAGGCAAGAGAGTGTCGGATGATATTTCCACCAATATTTATTTATTTATTTAACCAAAGCAAATTAAAATGCCTGACATTATAAAATACATTTTCTATCAAAAATACTCAGAAAAAACACGTACTTTGATGAATAAAAACAAATCTATCCCGAGGGAACCGTACATTTCCCGGAATAAAAAGTAGCCTATGTGCTATTCCAGATTATAATCTATTTCTGTGCCTTTCAACCAAGTCCATTCAGCCGTTTGTGAAATAATAATAAACATACATCCATACATCCACACATTCTTACAAACTTTCGCATTTACAATATTAGGGTAGCTATAAAAATAAGAATCCAGGCCATATTAAGACCACTTTGAGTTGGCCATAATTTATACTTACAGGTTCCTCGTAAGTGACGTAAGGAAGTGACCACTGCTTCCCGGATTAAGGCCTCGCCCATTGTAAGGCCACACTATTATATAGGCTTCGGGGCATTGTGCCGCGGCCACAATGCCACTATTATAGCCTAATAATAAGATTTGCGAAGTGACCGCCGGCGATTTTCTTCGCTTTTGTGTTGCGTTTCGTCAAAATAAATCTCGCCAAGTTCTATTGTTGGTTTCGGCCAATCGTTAGAGACGACAGTAAGAAAGAATCGCTCCATCATTTTATTTGGCCAATTATATTTGAATGCCAGTTATAATATTTAATGGAAAATAAAAAAAACATTAAAAATAAAAAGAAAATAATATCTTCAATGTTCTTTATGTTCGTTTGTTTATTATCCTACTAATACTATAAACGTGAAAGTCTGTGAGGATATTATATTGATGTTTGTTACTCTTTCACGTTAAAACGGTTTAATGGATCTGGATGAAATTAAGTCATCATCTTCATCATCATCAGCCTATAGCAGTCCACTGCTGGACATAGGCCTCCCCTAATGAGCGCCATTGCGCCCTGTCTTCAGCTCGACGCATCCAGCCTCCACCAGCAGCCTTTCGCAGATCGTCACTCCACCTAGCCGGAGGGCGTCCTACACTACGTTTGCCGAGCCGCGGTCTCCACTCGAGAACTCGTTTACCCCAAAATTAAGTACAATGATAGATTATAATCTGGAATAGTACACAGGTTACTTTTTATCGCGAAAAATTATACAGTTCTCGTGGGATTGCTCTTTTTTGTAAGGTAGCACACGGGTGAAACCGTGAGCAGAAGCTAGTTTACAATATTTATTGGAAGATAAAAAACATTGAAAGTTGAAGAAAGAAAATATCTTGATGATCATTTTATTTATATGGTGTAATTATTCTGTTGCCCGCAACTTTGTCTGCATTTAATTCAATTTCAAATGTTTTATTAGTTATTCTGCTATTCGGAGTGGAGAAATCAAATGGGTCCCCGTTACGGTCATTTGCGACTGTCAATATTTATGGCAATGACATTCATGATTGTATTCGACATTAATACTCGTATTTGCATCAATGAATGTCAATCACGTAAATATTGACGACCGCAATTGTCCGTTTTAACCTTTAATTCAAGGGTTTAAACAAAAAAAAATTGTCAATGACTCCTCTCATTTTAATGAAGGCATCTACCCACGCTCTTCTTACAAGTACAAAAAAACAAGGACAAAAATATGTTCATCATTCTAAACAAATACAAAAAATAGCGAGTCATGAAACCATAAATCATTATGACGTCTTTAAGGAGGTAATGTTGCCTCCCGTTGTGATACTTCCGGGAGAAGACCAGCAATGAACCGGCATATTTTTTGTCCTTTTAAAATGAACAAAATATTTTCTCTCCCGCTCTTTATCAAAGGCAGGAAATTATAGGTCGGAGAGGTCGCGTTTGAGTTATCTTTTTCGAACTTGTCAATTTGTTTTGCAGTTTATATTGCTGTATTATTTAGACACTTCAATATTCAGAGAATTTTATAGACATAATGTTTAGTACTGGTGGATCCTACGATCCGAAGATCGTGGGATCAAACCTGGGCAAATATATGTGTGCAATGCCAGTGCTCTTAAAGGGAGTAGGAAAACATCGTGAGGAAACTGGCATACCCTAGAACCAAATATTCGAAGGTGTGTGTTATAGATTAGTATTCTTATAAGCGGCGATGGGCTTGGAACCAGTCACGTATGGAATACTAACTACTAACTACTGTGCAAAATGTGGGCATATGCTTAATGTCACGTTTGGGCGTGTCTCTAACTACCCTCTTTAGTAATCCTCAAAGATGTCAGTAAGTAACTAAAGATCTGATACCGAGCCCGAGGATTACAGTCGTGATCTATTTATTTATTTTTTATTATTAAATTACTATATTTTTATAATTTTTAGATGTCATACTGAACCTATGTTCATCATCGATATAAGTAAACCCTCCGTGCGCAGTCGGGTACGTAAATCTGTGATACGCGAGTAATCTGCGCGCTGATCCGTATGATACGCGACATGCGACGTATCGCAAAAATACATCGCGTCACTAACCCGCCGGTTCTGCTGATTAATTGATGTTGTCAACAAAGTGATTTTTCGTGTTCTCCAAAAATGTTGCGAATGAACTCGTCTGTTTAATATCGAGGCAATTTTAGATTTTATTACATTTTACTAAAAGCCTGTTAAAAGGATGTTACTCGTATTTTTTTACCTAGGTGTTTTGGTAATATACTAGCTTCCGCTTATGACTTCACCCGCATGGTATTTAATACAGATCTGTTCAGCCATTTCAGCGTGAAAAAGTAACAAATATACATCCATACATCCATTCTTACAAACTTTCGCGGTTATTAATATTAGTAGGATTTATCGATGTAGGTATAGATGAAAACTTATTAGTATTAATTATATTCGAGTTAATGGTTCCAAGCTAGCCGCTAGATGGCGTGCACATTTGCAATCTGTTACTGCAATAATACTGTAGCGACGGATGCAAACCAAATTTTTCATCGGAGCAATTTTTAATTATATAACTATAAAAAAAAAGAACATTCATTAAATATCAAGCAGGTGATCACCGCGGACACGACAGTATACTGATTTGATTTAGTAACTTATTAAAGAGAGTTCATTTCTAAAACCATCGAAAAAAATCCAGAGAATTTTAAACAAAACAGCCACCTTTTGTTTAAAATTGACTTGACACTTTGACTGTGACTGTGACGTTGACAATAATGGTAAAATTTATTAAATTTGACACTAGAAAAATAGATCTCAAAAGAGACAAATGCATTTATACAAATAAGAAAAATAACGCCTTAACTAAAACAAGTACAGACATCACGTCAAATCACAGTAAGATACTCTTGTGTTTGTGTTGTGCGCTCACCTGTACCGTGTAATGTTAGTAATTAGTTGGAGTAAACAAGGCATCAGGAACAGGTATTAGTTTGGTAAATCAAACTATTCCGTGATAAGAAGCACAAGGTTTAGACATCATTGAGTTAATTGCAAATCTGTCAGATAAGTCTAATTGTCCATGTTTATTTCTCTGTTTAAGGACGTAATTGGATTTTCTGCGGTGTATTTGCCTGACAACTACGTCGCTCTGGTTTTTATATGTTTTCTCGTGTTATTTTGAGTTTTATTGCGTAATTTTGGTGGTTATTTTGCCAATAAAGCCCGGGTTCTTGACGCGAGTGTAAAGTATGTGAATTAGAGTGAATAGTTCTCTTCAAATTCCATCGGAGGAAATCCCGAAAATTTTCAACAAAACAGCCATCTTTTGTTTAAAATTGACTTGACTACTTGACTATGACTCTGTGACGTTGACAATACTTATAAATAAATACACTTGACACTGGCAAAATTGTTCTCTAAGAGACAGATGCCATAATTGAAGAAGAAGAAGAAGAAGAAGGACGTAATTACAGATTTGACGTTCTCGAATTCAGCTATCCGAGTCAGCACACTACAGGAAAGTCCACACGCACACATTGAAGCTGCTTGACGCTCGATTTTATATTTAACTAACTAATCTTGGTACTTGAAGGTCAGATGGGTAAGTTATCAAATTATATTTGTGATGTGAAACTCACTGTATATTAGGTTGTCTGACAGCCTGTGACGGCATTACGCGAGCTTTAGGCAAGCGGATTTTTTTCCCAACGAATCACACTTTGCTAACTTGACAAACTGAAGTACCCAAATGGTTTTCCTACGAGTACCACCCAAACGAGACGCACTGTTGTTTTTTTTTGACGACCTCAGTGGCGCAGCGGGCGAGAGTCCGCCTGCGACGCAAGGGGTTGCGGGTTCGATTCCCGCCGCGGAACAAATTTGTGTAAGATTTGCAGAAATTTGTTCCGTTGGTCTGGGTGTTTTCTACGAATAATAAAAAATATCTATCTATGTATATAATGTATTAAATGTATCAGTTATCTAGTACCCATAACACAAGCTTTGAGTAGCTTACTTTGGGGCTAGATGATGCTGTGTGAATTGTCCAGCATTATTTATTTATTTATTTATTTTATTTATTTATTTTTGTTTTTGTTACTCCTTAGATTTTACCATATTTATATGAAAATGTTGTATAGGACAGCCCAGTTTTTATTGGCTACCTGCAGAGATGAAGATTTATGACCTTCAATTTCATACCATAGCATCTTTACAGTTGTGATTCCTGGTTCTTGAAATGGTACCTAAAAACCATTGATTTTCGTAATTTCACCCTTAAGTCATAGTGTTGTGTGGCTCGTGGCACAATTTGTATTTTACTAGCAGTTGTTTGCGACTTCGTCTACATTTCATTCATTTTCAAAAGTTTTGATAGTTATTTTGCTCTTCGTGGCGGAGACAAATCGAAAAAATCTAAAGTTAATAAAATCGTTTCAGCCGTTCTAGAGATATAAATGTTCGAACAAACCCATTTTTTTTACATTTAAGATTTGAAGGAAAGGTCTGGTTACATAATTTTAGGACAACAAAGTTTTGACGAATTAATAACTAGATGGCGTCACAGGAAAAAATAGAACGCGCTTTCATAGCGTTTTGGCTTTGATCTAAAAACTTTTATCAGCGAGAAGGATCTATAAGACTTTCGCCTGCTTAGTATTAAGTAGTACCTACTCGTATTATTATTTTCCCAGCAGTGTGTCCCACAGCTGAGCAAAAGCTTCCCCACGCCTTCCAAACTTCCCGATCTCGAGTTATCTTGCACAAGTTTGTATTCAATTTATCTAGCTCGTCCCGCCATTTTGGTTTCGAGTTGCTGCGTTGCTATCCCACAATAATATATATGAATAATGCATAATTTGGGTATATATTACTATCTCTTACTATCCCTAGAGACCTTATTAATGTTGTTATCTTTAGGGCCACCATACACGGACCGCTCAAGCAGTGTTAAAGTTCCATAGACCAACAGTTCTATAGAACCTTGAACTAAAGGGCTAGTTTTCGTTTAAATTGTCCCAGAGATAAAAAAATATTTAACAATTCTATAAATAAATAAATAAATAAATAATGCTGGACAATCCACACAGCATCATCTAGCCCCAAAGTAAGCTACTCAAAGCTTGTGTTATGGGTACTAAATAACTGATATATTTAATACTTACATTATATACATAGATAGATATTTTTATTATACATAGAAAACACCCAGACCAACGGAACAAATTTCTGCAGATCGTACACAAATTTGTTCCGCGGCGGGAATCGAACCCGCAACCTCTGGCGTCGCAGGCGGACTCAAGCCCGCTGCGCCACTGAGGTCGTCTATGACGTAACAGTACCTACTATAGAATAAATTATGGCAGTTACTATGATGTGCAACAGCTAACAATGAATAATTATAGTTCTTACATTACCGCCCGAAGTAGTTACAACTACTCGAGCGGTTCCGTACATGGTGTGTACGCACAAGATATTAGTTTGCTATGCAGTCAAATTCAAATTCAAATTCAAAATAATATTTATTCAATAATATCACAAGGATCACTTTGAAATGTCTTATATGCGGTGAATCTATATAATATCAACCTAACCCAAGTATGAGAAGAACAGGCAAGAAACTCGTCTCGGTCGTCTCAGTCGCAGCTTGAAGCAGTCGATAATGGCTGCTTCAAGCAGTCCATGTATGGTGACCCTTAGTCGTACAAGATGTCACGTGCATTAATATCAAACTTTATCAAACCCCAAATGATATCTTGACACGGCCTCGTATTACTTGGGAATTTTACGACGAAAATTCCTGTTCAGACCCCAATAAGCCCTTAGCCCGGCTGAAGATAAAATAAGATTACATTAAAGGTATAATCTTATAAAAAATATTATGTACTTACTGCGTGAAAATATTGATTACGATACCGTATAGAATGGGTACTCGTGATTTTGCACAAAAAGGTAATTTTTTTTTTTTAATATTATTATTTACAAATAACCGTTCGTGTCTCACTGCTGGCCAAGGCATACCCCTATTATTTTTAGGCATCGTGATCCTGTACTGCATAATATACCAGACGGTTAAAAACTACTAGGTAATAGATAAAAATATTTATTTTTTTATAATTTTTATTTCATGTTATTCATCCTATCTCAAAATCAGAATATTGTATACATTCTTACGTTAAGTTCTGAAGCATGCACTAGTAAGATTTTTAGTGTTTACTTGGTAAAGAAGTGTCTCCTTACATGCACAACGTGTTCGAAGTTTCAATGAAAAAGTTATCTCTACTAGTTTAGTATATTTTTGAACCTAAAATTGGAGACTTAAACGGTGAAAGAAAACATCGTGAGGAAATCGGCATACCGTAGAACAAACGTGTCATAGAAATACAGTAAAGTAGTATTTTTTCTATGATGTTTTTATAATTTCTAGACATAATACCCATGAGATGAAATAATTTCCAGACGTTTTACGAGTAGGTCATTTTACTTTTATGCCGTCTATCCCACAAGAGCGTTATGGTAGATTGTCCTTCTGATACGGACTGAAAAATTTGAAGGTGCGTGTCATGGGTTAGTATTCTTATAAGTGGCGATGGGCTTGCAACCTGTCACGTACGGAATACTAACTAAGTACTGTCCAAAATATGGGCATGTGCCAAATGTCACGTTCAGACGTGACTCTGACTACCCTCTTTATATATCCCCAAAGATCTAAGTAACAGGAGATTTGAGAAGATATCTACCGACCCTGGGGATTACAGTCGAGATTATGATTATTTTTTTTAAATTGGAGATCGGAGTTTCATTTCTACGTAGTTATTAGATATTCGCTAAAAACTCGTACGGTATTATGACTGTGTCGAGTTTTTTATCGAGGGCGCGGGATAGGACGCCTTAGGCGGCGAGTCGGTTACACTTGAAACAGCCCTTTGAATCATTTTGGAAATTACTTTTCAGATATTACACTGAAATATTTGTTAAAGGGTTACAAAAATGAGGCTTTCTTTTTTAATTCTAGTATAGCTCACGGCTGTTATAGCGGCATAATTTGAAAAATTATTAACTGGCTTTACGCAAAGGCATGTCTTTCTCAAAATGAGAAAGTAAATTGGAACGATGGATACCCTAAAAAGGCTCAGTGAAAAAACTAACCTTCCACTTAATAAAGATATTTAAATTGTGCCAGCATGAAATATGATGTCAAAAAGTTTCAAAAACTGTAAAATACTTTACTACGGAAACAATGTAGCCTTTGTCACCCAAATTATAATAACAAATGAATGTAAAAACTTCCATCCTTTTAGTTTTGCTTTAGCTGACCAAAAAATGCGTTAAAACGCGTCCACACTGGTGTCAAACTGTCGTGACCGTGTCCGTGTACACAAACACGCGTGACATATCATTTCGGATCAGGAGGTTTTGGAAGCTAAATGTTCTTGGTTGTACATCGACTGTAATATAAAATGCTTTGACAGCAAAACGTCCTCAATTTAAAATGACTGCGGTCATGGAAGAATATCACAAATGTGGACCCACGTAGGTTATTTTATTAATGTTCGCTGACCTAAAAAGAACCAGCAATACGATAGACAAGATTATGTGAACATCCAAAGTTAAGCATTCAATAAGAACCAATTCCGCCCCACTCAAGTCCGACTCAACACAAAGAATAGCTTGTACAAAGCTTTTATTGAATTACTCTTAATTGATACTTTGAGTAGTCCCGGAACCGATAGAATCCCGGGATCCCGGGAACTGGCCTGACAGGAAAACAATGTATGCGCAATAGGCTGCGCTGGGGAATAAACCAGGTTCAGTAAATGGTCATCACGAAATTAAAAATAATAGGCCTAATGTGGGCATGAAAGATGAATGTCATGTAACATGTTAGTCCTTTGACTACACACTGATTTAGCTAAACTAGTGACACTATAAAAAATATCTAACAAGAAGAGTGATGTATTTTAATGTGTATGGGTATAAGGGTATAAATAAGGGTAGAGAGGAACCGTTTGATGCCTTACATACAAGAGATGGATGGATTGTCTGAAAGTGGATATGCGTAAGAAGAGAATTTAAAGAATATTACGGCTGATAAAAAAACCACGCTTGGAGTGATATCAAGGAGATGAAGTGTAGCTTATAGCATCCTATCTTAATGCTGTTCAATAGAAGAATTGTCGTCTGGTGACATTTACATTACGAGTATGTCCAATGTCCATGCCATAATATACAAAATTCAATAAAACGCACTCGAGTATATCAACAAAGGAATCGCAAAATCCATTAGCGCATACATGCTTCCAAGTGCCAAACTAAAATACTAACGGACAGTACTTGCATCAAGTACTGGCTTGCCAGTTTCTCTTGCCTTCTCTGAAATGCCAGTTGTAGATCCCAAATCTCTTTACCCGCTTCCGTGCAGAAGAGATTATTATCAGAGAGTCGATCTTAAAGTATTCTAGAATTTAGCATGCCCGCCACTTAATAATCCATGTTACTGGAATGTGTCTCAGATTAGATGATAGTGGTCAAAAGTGGTCAGTCAAATGTCATGGTGGATAGAGTAGACTGGGCATGTTTGGGTAGGGAAAGCTTACTAGAGATTTAGGAAATAATCCTAATTACCGTTTAGCTTAGGAACTTATTTTATAATCACCGAAGGAGTTATAATGTAAATTTTTACTTAAAAAATATACTTTTCTGGAATTTAACCCTAACTCAATTAAAAGAGACTGCCAATTGAATATTCATGGGATAAAAAAGAAGAAACGAGTTCCTGCTTTGATTTAATTTTCCCGTAATTTCATTTAATATCCTTTTTTCACAGAGTACCATAAACCTAGCACAAGTTTCTATCTCATTATACGTTTATGAATCAGCTGCAGTAACATTATAAAGATTTCAATTATCAATAACAAGATTTCGTAGAAATACATGTACATTTTCAAAAAAACGTTGTAGTAAAATTAAATGAATAATCCAGAATAAATACTCGATAGTTTTAACAAATAAAGTGCCAAAATGTTCCCTTCGTTAAATAAATAGTTTAAAACTAAACAAAAACTTACCAACAGAATCCGTAAACCGAAACACTGAAATTCCGAGCACAAAAAGTTTAAAATACCACATCACAGCTTTCCCCATCTTCCCCATCACAGAGCACAAGCGACTACAATGTGTTTCGCATTTTAAAGTTTCGCGTTTGTTCCCGACTTCGTTCGGACGCGGCTACCGGCCCCTGGCAGGTCCTGACGCTACTGGGCAAACCGGCTTTTGGAGTACCCTGGTGGACGCCGCGCATGCGCACAACACCACCAACTCGCTAATTATAACAGTCACTCAATTTGGCAGACGGTTATAAATTTATGCAAGAAATCTGAAAAAATCTATCCTTAATAGTAAGTACAGTCAGCAAATTTTATATTTTAGTCTGCAATTATTTCTCCCTCCAGAAAAATATAAAAAAAACATGATTACGACTGTACTCCCCAAGCTCGATATCTCCTCAGATCTCTAGTTACTTAGATATTTTTAGGATATCTAAAGAGGGTAGTCAGAGGCACGTCCAAACATTATATTTGGCGCATGCACACATTTTGCACAGTAGTTAGTATTCCATTCGTGATAGGTTGCAAGCCCGTTGCCGTTTATAAGAATACCTATGACACACACCTTTGAATTTTTAGGGGAGGTATGCCGGTTTCTTCACGATGTTTTTCATCGCCGTTTTAAAGCATAAAAATAATCATACAAAAGTTCTTACTTTTTCTTCATGTTGAATTTTTAAATAAATTATTTGAATTTCTAATAGAAATATCTATTTATATTGACTCCTTCATTATAACCTTGATTTTAAAAGCCATCTTTATTTTGACAACAAGATCTCATATTATTCAAATTCAAAGTATTTTAAGTTAATAAAATCACAAGAAATTTTGAAACGTGTCAATTTCAACCTAACCCAAGTCCGAGAAGAATAGGCAAGAAACTCGTCTCGGTCCTAGCGTTTTTTTGAATGATCCTTTAATTTAGTTTGAAGTCCAATTATCCCATTATACAGTTCTCTAGTTCATGTCAAAGACCATCTCGTTCCCATTGCCGTGACTCAACCCATCACCGTGAAAGCCACCATGAAATTGATTGCATTTTTCTGAAACAATGGTTGGTTTTCTATCGAATGGAATTTCCCTTTATGAATGTTTGGGATCATTAATCATTACTTGAAGTCACTATTTCTATTATTCGCAGTCGGTTTGCGGAAACATTAGTGCGGTTGGTGTCACAGCTGAAATAAAACAGCTAGATGGATTTAAGTTTATTGAAAATCACAAAAACGAAACAAAAAAACTTGAGAGGTGTCAAAGGACACCCGGATGGAACGAAGTTCCTTTCCTTGCTTTCTATGAGAGAGAGAGAGAGAGAGAGAGAGACAGAGAAACACGCGCACGCCGCCCGGCTTACAACTATAGCAAAAAGTGTCGTGACAAAGTGTCGATTTTTTTTTCAAACAATGCAGCACCCTTAGCGAAAATGTTAATATATCATCATCATCATTCAGCCTATTTGCACTCATTGTTATGGCCTCTTTTTTATTACGTCACTCTTGCGTCCCCAGCCAGTCTTATCCAGTGATTTCCGATTACGCTGACAATGTCATTATCAATGAATTATTTAATTTAATTAATTAAGAAATTCAATGGAATGCTTTTCACTAGCAACGATCAGATCAGGTTAGACCATATTATAATTTTTTAATTAATGTATTCGAAGGTGTGTGTCATAGGTTAGTATTCTTATAAGCCGCGATGGGCTTGCAACCAGTCACGTACGGAATACTAACTACTGTGCAAAATGTGGGTATGTACCAAATTTCATGTTTGGACGTGCCTTTGACAAGCCTCTTTAGATATCCACAAAGATCTAAGTAAATAACTAAAGATCTGAGGAAGATATCTACCGAGCCCGGGGATTACAGTCGTGATCATATTTTTTTGGAACGAAGTTCCTTATCGCGCGTTGTGAAAGGGGGCTAGACGGAAAAAAATCTCACGAAAAGTTGTCACGACACTTTTTGCTATAGTTGTAAGCCGTGCGGCGCGCGCATGTTTCTCTGTCTGTCTCTCTCTCTCTCTCTCTCTTAGAAAGCAAGGAAAGGAACTTCGTTCCATCCGGGTGTCCCTTGACACCTCTCAAGTTTTTTTTTGTTATGTAGATGAGTTTCTCGCTCGTTTTTAGACTTGGGTTACAAATAGCTCCCTTGGCACTTATTTAATACGTTTATTACGTTTTAAATTTTTCTTAGTAATTTTTTTGAATAAAACTGTTGTTGGCCAGCTGTAACAGTATACACTGTGACTCGGGGGTACACATCATCAATCAGGGGTGCAAGTCGCGAGACAAGTCGAAGGTAGCGTTAGGGGTGGCGCTTGATGATTGTCTGTTTTATCTTTCTTAGGCAGTGTCTTCTACTTTCTACTCTCAACGCTACACTTGTCTACGTTTTATCTTAGGCAGTGTCTCCTGCTAATTTTGTACCCTCAACACTACATACTACACATTGTGTATGTATGAAATATGTAATGAGAGTCATCTCATCTTCCTGCCCTTTTCCCACGTTATGTGGGGTTGCCACATGTGATCATCTTCCATCTCCCTCTGTCATTCGTCATCTCAGTACTCACTCCTTCCTTACTCATGTCATCTTTTACACAGTCCATCCATCTTTTCTTTGGCTTACCTCTACCCCAGTATTCATCCATATGAATGATTGAACAATGTAATGAGAGTGAATGAAGCAAAAGATATAGTGAGATAGAGATCTAAAGCTTGTGGTAAAGCCCCAGAAACTACGAGTATCATGGTTACCGGACACGAAATAAATATTAATAAAACATGCAAAAAGTTCCCAGCCGCGGGAATCGAACCCATCTATTCCAATTATAACATAAATTGATGAATAGTGAAATTAAATAACCCAAGTTGATAAGTAGTGAAATATTAGTAGCAGTTTGATCAAAAATTTAACATACGAGACAGACAGACAGTGCTTAGTTAAACCATCATTAGTTAATTGTATAAATTAGATTGTAGTAAATCTGTACGAATAATTGAATGGAGGGATATGTGCTGGAAGACCGCAGGGCCATCCTAGAGTGCGTGTCCACTGACACACGATATTATCAAATTAACGGACAGTTTTCAAACTTTGACCAAACGAAATAAACAGCGCTTTTGTCATTTTGCAGAGCATAGATATTATATTCTCCAAAGTTATCCAGACGTCGCAGTCTTCAATTATTTGGTATTTATAATGTGTTTGCTCAAATTACCGATTAAATTTAAAATAGCTTACATAATCTACACTTATTTGAAGCGGTCACATTGTGTTTTTATATATTTGATTTTTAGAAAAACAATCATAAAAACAAAAAATAGATTACTAAACAATGGTTTTATATCAGTTCCCTGCAATATTTTTTTATTTTCTGTTTGCATCACTCAAAGTACATAACACTCAAAATTTATTGCAAGTTGGTCACAGCAATGGACATATTCACTCATATATTAGTATGCGGGTCGTCAGCTTTGGAGCTATTGTGGTTTGTTTATCGACAAATTTCACAGTGAAAATACACCTGGAATACACCCTGTATACACCTGGAGGTACCTCAATTTGTTTGCTTTCGATCCCTTTTCAGCAAAACCTGAAGGGTGGCCAATCAATCCAATCAATTGTTTGTGGGCTACGTTTTTTGCCTAATCAACTGGCTTATCAAAGGAATTGGTAATGTTGGAGACAAACTTTCGAGAGCCAACACTCCGCCTAATCAAAATAAGGGTTCTTTTGAATTAAATAGTAGCTCTTTTGGAAATGTTTGGATTTGTTTGCAGTTGGCCGGTGTGATGTTTATTTTTAGACGTTTTAGCGCGGAAAAGAGCTGTAATTAAAACCATGAGATCTTTAAATCGGGTAAGTTTATTGCTTTTTTCATTATGCAATTTTAACCATAATATAATATGATGGCAATATAAAGGTTTTTTTCGAAAGTATGCGTTTTGTAGGTTACTCTTAGATACATAATAGTAGAACGTAATCATTGGAAATAAAATTGTGATATCATCAAATAATAGAATAACTAGCTTCCGCCCCCGGCGTCGAACGCGAGGTATCTACATAAGTACATAAAATGTAGCCTATGTGTATATAATAATAATGATAATAATTAATTTCATAATAATAATAATTCATTTCTAAAAAATATTATTTATTTATTAATATAAGTAATAATATGAATAATTTATTAATATTAATATTACTATGAACTTAATTATTGAAATCGTCTTCTTTTCTATGATATGTATTAACACTAGCTGTCCCGCCCGCGACTTCGTTCACTTAAAGTAGGTATCTAACTAAACTGAGTTTCAAACAAATCACACTAATAAAAAAATCCCATAATAACTTTGACACCAAATTTTACCCTTTTTAGAGGGTTATTTTGAAATATCCAGGAATACGTTTCCATTTATTTTGCATTTAAAGTGTCCAAATCAAAATTAAGATCAATCGCACCACCCTTTAAAAAGTACCCATAGAAACATTGACCCCACATTTGACCCCTTTTTGAAGGTTATATTGAAAAATCCTGAAACACGTGTCCATTCATTTTGTATTTACAGTACACAAAGTTTCAGACCAATCGCACCACCCGTTAAAAAAATCCCATTCAAACATTGACCCCTTTTTTAGAGTTACCTATATTTAAAAATTCTGAAACAGAAAACTAAGTTTAAGGCCAATCGCACCACCCGTTAACAAACATTGACCCCCTATTAGATCCCCTTTTTTAGAGATATATTGAAAAATCCTAAAACACAAATTAAGTTTCAGACCAATCGCACCACCCGTTGAAATGTTCCCATACAAACATTGACCCCCCATTTGACCCCTTTTTTAAAAGGTTTTATTGAAAACCCGAAACACGAAACAAAGTTTCAGGCCAATCGCACCAGGTTAAAAAGATCCCATACAAACATTGACCCCACATTTGACCCCTTTTTAAATTTATATTGAAATATCCTGAAACAGGTTTTCATTTATTTTGCATTTACAGTACAAAAACAAAGTTTCAAGGCAATCGCACCACCCGTTAAAAAGTTCCCATACAAACATTGACCCCACATTTGACCCCTTTTTGAAGGTTATATTGAAAAATCCTGAAACACGTGTCCATTTATTTTGCATTTACAGTACACAAACAAAGTTTCAAGGCAATCGCACTACCCGTTAAAAAGTTCCCATACAAAAATTGACCCCACATTTGACCCCTTTTTGATGGTTATATTGAAAAATCCTGAAACACGTGTCCATTCATTTTGCATTTACAGTGCACACACAAAGTTTCGTGAAAATCACTCCACGCGTTAAAAAGTTTCATACTAACGTTTTCACCCTTTTTCACCCCCTTAGAGGTGGAATTTCCAAAAATCCCGCCTTAGTGGGTGGTTTTGTTATAAAAGGAAACCACCTTCCAAATTTCAGCTTTCTAGCTTCAGCGGTTTCGGCTGGGCGATGATAAATCAGTCAGTCAGTCAGTCAGTCAGTCAGTCAGGTTAAGCTCTTATATAGATATAGATAAATGATAGATAACCTACGAAATATTGAAGGAATCCTTTGAGCAGAAATCAAAATTATATGTCATTAAAATAATAATATTATGTCGGTGGCGTGTTTAAATACAATAAAATGCGATAACTTCAGCCGACACATACTTTTCAAAGTAATTTCGCGTAACTTTCCCCAATCGCTCAAAAATTTCTACAGGTTATAGCTTTTGTTCCTGGAAATTGGTGACCATAATAACGGTCGTTAAATTACTGTGAACTAAGATTTTATCATATTTTTCTGAGACTTTTTGCAAGGAATGTGAGCATATGCCATCTTTGCACGTACCTTGGACTACCCTCGTTAAATATTCTCATAAAGATTAAAATCTCTTCAAAGTAACTAGAGATCTGAGGAGATATCTACCGAACCTGAGAATTCCAGTCAGGTTAAAACCAGCACAAAGATTTAGCGCAACATTTTCATACGCAACGCATACGCATTTCATTTTAAATTGTGGTTTATTGTATCCCCGTCTGGACTTTAATGAGTTGACTTGAGATGGATTAAAATGTTAAATCGGTTTATTGACTGAATATATTTATTATCTTAAAGATGATGAATGTAAGAGGAGTAGATTCAGAGTTGACGACTGATAAGAATGAGTGGAAGAAGAAAACATGTTGTGCCGACCTCACGTGTGAGATAAGGGCAGGAGAATGATGATATTGGAACGAAAACTTTGGCTAATGTTGGACCTTTGTTGGTATTTTGTGTTGTTTGTCCTTGCTTGACCTCCAGTTAAAAAGCTCAGGGACCTTACCACGAATTCATAATACATTACCGAATTAATATTACATTGTTATTTCGTACCATGACCTATGCAAATTGTATTGAAGTAATGACGTTTCTATAATGGAATCGTTTCGGAATCGTTCTGGAAGATTTCGTGGTAAGGTACCAGGAGCCACAAGTTCTTACAAAACATCATGTTTCAGAAAGATCAAACCTCAAGCTCGAAGTAACACTACTTCAATACAATTTTTATAGGTTACGGTATGAAATATCAAAGTTATATTGCCCTAAGAGCTTATGATGCCCAGATCAGATTCATAAGAAACAAAAAATATTTTTAATATTGGTAAATAAAAATACTACAGTTTATAATCCTACAATGATTGGAAAATACAAGGAGCAGTTTTTGAATTAAAAAATGACTTCACAAAAATTATGCTCTGTTAGGCGGGGCTTGTCAATCATGCATCGAACGAGTTTAGTTTTAATGTCATGTTTCGCGGACTTAATGCTTCCATACTTTTTCGCGTTCACTGTAATCCTTTGGATATATTTTTTAGCAATTTCAGTTATAATTGGTTCAAATATTTTCATACTTTTTCTTATCGTGCCACATTTTGTGCACTACTCGTATATAATTGTTATTTTATTCTCAGTTACTAATTCTTTAATAAGCTTTTTAATACGCCCATCCTTGATACTTGCCGCTCTGAAGTTTTATAAACCCATTGTTATGGAACAACAAATGGAATTTCCGAATCAGAAGCCGTCTTCGTCAAGTCAACTTGTACAGAAAATCGAATCAGTACCGCATGGCCGGTCGAATTAATGGTTGCCCAAAGCGCTATCGCAAATTAAGAGAAACTTGAGTGAGGCACAGCTACGACCTACTATATCAGCTGGTCCACTTATTACAACTACACTTGCGTGCTAAAAAATCAACCCACCCCGCATGGTAATTAAAGCCGAGAGTGAGCCGATTTTTTTGCACGCAAGTAAATATATATTGGACGACAGAATACATTTGTTACTATGCCAAAATTCTATTGTATAAAAAATTGTGCAGGCGGGCGCGTGGTGGCGCCTGCATTATGTTAAATAAATAATGTTAGATAAATTCGCGGAATAGTGCTAGATATTGACCTTCCTTTTCAAATTTTCTTATGGATTTTAATTCTTCAGTTTGTTCATACGAATGTATGTTCACCAGCTGTTAATAGCTCTCGAAAGCTACGTGCTTATATATCTTGAGTCATCATCTTCCTGCCCTTATCCCACGTTATGTGGGGTCGGCACAACATGTGATCTTCTTCCATTTCCCTCTATCATTCGTCATCTCAGTACTCACTCCTTTCTTACCCATGTCATCTTTCACACAGTCCATCCATCTTTTCTTTGGTATATAAAGAATATACAATGGTTTATATCCTACAAGCTGTTGCCGGCAACTTTGTCCGCGTTTAATCTATTTATATTTTAATAGTTATTCTGCTATCCAGCCGTTCTAGAGTTAGAAGTGTTCGAACAAACCTAAATTTGTTTTATATAATTGAGGATTACTCGCCGGTCACTGTATTTAATATTTGCATGCGAGTTGACGACAGAAAAAATAGGTAAAATCGGAAAGTGCCAGCTCGCACGCACTCACGAGATTCACGCTCGCCAGTTGACGAATAACTCTCTACAGCCGTAGTTTAAAAAACTGGTAACACGATGAGGAAAAGAAGAATCAGTTCTCACTACTATTTGTGTACCAGCTTTCATAATGTGAGCTGCGCTCGAGTTATTTCAGGGTCGGTTGTTAGTAAACGTCCGTAAATCATAACTTTTTGTAGCAATTACCATAAATTCGCGGCATCAGACTACTAAATCGCATCGGCTCAGTGGTCCTCGAATACCTCTGTTTTGTTCCCGGAGCCTTATTCATAAACAGCACAGCTTCTCTAGAATAACTACACAAAATGACAATTTGTAACATTCGTGACGACAAGTGTAATTTTTTTTGGTCCAAATCAAATCACAAATTAAATGCGGTCCGGGGCATAGGTCTTTAAGTCAAATTACCGACCTGCACTTTGTTCTTTTAAATTTACGCGATCTGAACACATTATTATTAGTATTAGACGGGTATTTATCGCGTTTAAATTACCTTATATTTTCCCGACGTTTCGACAGGTTTGCACGCTGTCGTGGTCACGGGTAGATTTCAGTCTACCCGTGACCACGACAGCGTGCAAACCTGTCGAAACGTCGGGAAAATATAAGGTAATTTAAACGCGATAAATACCCGTCTAATACTATTAATAATGCACTTTGTTAAAATAGCTACATACCATATCATCTGAAAGTCAAAATGCCTTAGGCCCCAAGTCACTTTAATTTCTTTTCCGTAAACAAAGAGGTAGTAATAGGGTAAACTAGGGGTAAAAAAAAACAATGAATTCGCTTGTACTCAGGCGCTATGTTCAAATTACTGATTTTTGATATCACATTCAGTGCCTCGTATTACTACAAAAATAAAGATTTATTCATGTTATCTTGTTTTAATTTAAGTGTTTTGTTAATAACCGCTTAGATAATGCTTTGTGGTATAATATCGTAGGTAGCTGTGAAATAAACGGTTTCTAGATAACATTAATTCCAGTAATATGAATAACAGTAGAATTGTACATCTGATGGTACATTGTTTGTCACAAATGGTGAACCCGATCATGATCATACGAAAAGAGCCTCTAAGACACATTTAATCCTTTCACCACACTGGTTAAAAGAGAAAAAAAAGAGCTAGTGACATGGTAAAATAAGATCGTCTTGTCTTTTCTATATTGAATTATATAGTAATTATATTTATATATATATATATATATATAATTACTATATAATTCATATTATATTTATATATATATATATATATATATATAAATATATATGATCATATATGATCATATATATTTGTTATGTAATTATATTAATTAATTAATTAATTAATTATATTATATAGTATATTAATAAGTCTACTAAACGTGACTCCTTCTATTTCCATCTATCATCCGCAATCATACTTTACTCTTATTCGTCTACAGAATCCATCAATCTTTTCTCTGGCCTACCTTTACTTCTGAATAAATACACATTCTTAAACTATTACTCGCTTGTCAAACCATCAACCTTTTCTCATAACATTATTGACATTTTATAACAAGAGATCAATGGCGTTTGACAGAACGAGAAGTTGTAGATTTACTTGGTTTAATAATATACATACAAATATATAAATAAGAGGTATATTTTTTTGTTATAATCCCGCTCTGAAATTCAGTTAAAAGAAATTCATTTTATACGAGTGATCACTCACTCGTACAAAATGTAAAAATATTGACTAGTATGTACAAAAACAATTTTAATAAATAATTCCACATTTACACATCGACGGAACTCAAAAGTTATAATCCGCATCGAAAACAGCTTACCCAATGATACAAATTGGAAAAACCTGTTTTCGCAACGAGTTAACAACCCGGTTTTTACTTTATCGTTTTCGATTCCATTTTCATTTTCTGTTCATTAATATTGATATAAGGCGATTGTTTTTGTGAGATTTATGTTTTTATCATAAGGGAGGTTGACAAAAATGGGCGATAAGCTTACATCACTGTTTTTTTAACTCTTAATTAAGCTACAAAGGCTAGATTTTTCATGCTTTTTATCTCTTTCTCTTATAATTCTTTCTTCTCTATAAATAGCAAATAAGCTTAGATAAATCTTGGGTAAATCTCTATAAAATGAATCACTTCTTCTTCATCCTTATTTATATCGTCTCATTTGAGATAAATTTTACCCAAATTGAGTTTTTTGAAATTAATAATAATGTCAATGTCACAAATTAATAGTCAAATCTCAAATCAATTTTTAACAAAAGACGGCTGTCTTGTTAAAAATTCTTGGGATTTTTTCCGATAGATTTAAACCACCCCCGTGCAAGAACTTGGGCTTTATTGGAAAAAAAAACAACAAAATCAACAAGAAAAAAAATAAGAACCAAAAGATAATATATAAAACTAGAGCAATAAATTTAACAGCCGAATGCATCAGGCGAAAATCCGAATGACATATTAAACTGACCGAACTTTGATATAGCTACAATTTCGCCAAATCTCCTTTGAATAAAAGCAACTTTTGTTTTTTGTGAATTTATTCTGAAGGTTAGTGATGCGTGCTACGCATTATTCGTTTGTTTTATTTACGACGTGCATCCTGAGGCACGCCGGTTATTGATGTGATCGCAGTTTGACTGCCGCTATAGATGGAACCAATAAAAAGTCATAAAATCCAAAAGTCCGTAAGAGGCGCGCACGGGTTACCTTTGTCGCCGTGACTGTTTCGTCACTCTTATCTGCTGGCTCTCTTACGGGCTGATAGCGTCAAACCTACGGTATGCCATATTATTTTGGGGAAATTCTACTGATTTCGATAAGGTTTTCAAGTGCCAAAAGCGATGTGTGCGAGCTATGTTTCGTCTTAAGGTAATGGACTCCTGTGAACCTTACTTTGTAGAACATAACATTCTTACTCTACCATCTCTGTATATTTACGAAACGGCTATGTTTGTTAAAAATAATCCTGAGCTATATTGTCAGTTATCTGATACCGTTCCTCGGAATCGGCGAGATCAACACAGAGTCTGCGAGCCTAACTCAAAGACTACTTTGATGCACAAAAGTATTTTTTGCATGGCTCCTTCCATTTATAATAAACTACCAAAATCACTTAGAGAATTACCACGTTCATTGTTTCAGAAAAAGTTGAAAACCAATTTGGAAAGGAAATGCTATTACAGAGTAAATGATTTTATGACGGACAAATATTTTTTTGTTGGACAATAGTAAATTGCAACTGATCTAATATGTAATGCATTATTAGCATAACTGATCTAATATGTAATGCATTATTAGCATAACTGATCTAATATGTAATGCATTATTAATAGCAACTGATCTAATATGTAATGCATTACGTTTTTTTTTTATTGTAAATTTTATTTTTCTTAACTTATTTTCATTTTATTTAATACCTAATTAATTTTATTTTATTTCTTGATTGACATTGACTGTACCTTAATTTTGCACGCCATACTGGTAGAAATACATTGTGTCATATTTAAGCATATACCACCTATGTACCTTATTTACATGTATTTGATGCAATAAACCTTACTTTACTTTACTTTACTTTACTATCAAGTCCGTGACAACTAGGTGACATTATTAAGCTGGGTTATTTATGCGAGCATCTCCATACGTCATAACCACGGAATTGATAAGAGTGACGAAACAGTCACGGCGACAAAAGTAACCCGTGCGCGCTATATCTAAAAGGTATGTACATTGAACCAACTAATATTATAATGAGGCAAAGTTTATTTGTTTTGTTCGATTCAATTCAATTTTATATTTTACCGTTATTTTACAAAAAATATTATCCTCGATTTTAGAGCTCAACTTTCAACTTTTATTTATTTATTTATTGGCAAAAGAAACAAACAGCTTAAATATTACAAATGTGTAGGTTACTAGTTAAATCTTAAATATAGCCAAAATAGTTTCTAATGATGTGTAATAACATAGTGAAGGCCGAAAAACATTCAATTTACAAAATGACAATGTTTTAAATAAGCATTAATGACAAAGTGAAATAGCTAACATAGAATTTTAACTATTGCCTAGTTTAGAGGTATCTACTTTTTTAACAAATGACAAAAACAGTTTAGTTTGGAGTTAAATATATCAATGTGATTGTAACGATCATTATGTGCTTTGCAAGCTCTAATCAAAAACCTATTCCCTGAGTAGTTAGTTCTACAAATAGGCACCGAAAATAATGCCATGTTGGAACGAGCATTAACCCTTGGACATCTGAATGATAAGCAACTCATAAGGAAAGGAGAATCTACAATGTTATTTATAACCTTAAACAGAAACATTTGATCCCTGTGCTCACGTCTTAATTCTAATGTTTGAAGTTGAAATGTAGAACCCTTAAATCTGTAGCTTAGTCTTTTTAAAAACTTGTTCTGAATTCTTTCAACCTGGTCTATATGTGTAGCATAATGAGGATTCCATACTGTAGATGCATATTCTAAATGACTTCTAACTAAAGAATTATACAACATAATATAAGTGTTCGGATTCTTGAAGTCTTTGCACTGTCGGAAGACAAAACCTAGCATTCTATAAGCCTTGGCTGTAGCCCGGTCAATATGCGATGCAAGGTGGAGTTCATTATCAAGTTGATAGCATGAAGATGGAGCAGTAAAAGATTGGTTGATAATAGGTTATTTCAAGAAGGATTCCTTTAAAATTAACTAATGTTTTACGAGATAACCAAAATTATTTGTTGCAAACAATGACAAATAGTGAGAATAATGACGAAATATGACGTACAGTGGCTCATGTAGGAGGTAATCTCCAAAACTACCCGATTTCGAAAATTCTTTCAATGTGTAAAATGAACTTTCAGAATGAACATTTAGGCTATATTTTATGTAGGTACCTCGCAGGCGAAGCCGCGGGTGGAAGCTAGTTGTATTATACAACAATACGCTCTACTTTATCCATAACTTGGTCGGAGCGTTTGCTTGGTATTATAGTATAGTATGTATAGTAACACTCGCGCGTGTTCGACATAATATATATTTTCTTTATTTTATTCGCTGTAATGCTAACACTAGCTTCAAGCCTCAAAAAGGCCTCTTCTAGAGATATATTCTTTTATCCGCCATCACATTACTATAAAAAACTAGCTATCGCCTTCGTCTTCGCCCGTGTGGTGCCCTGAAAAACAAAATCTACGTACATTTTTTGGGATTAAAAGAGCCTATGTGTTATTTCAGAGTATAAACTATCTCGATGCCAAATTTCATCTAGATCCGTTCAGCCGTTTCGGCGAGAAAGAGTAACAAACATCCATACATACAAACTTTCACGTTTATAGTATTAGTAGGATTTACTAAAAAAGATTTTGTTGTGACTGACTAACGCTCAAAGCCTAAACCACTGGTCCTAAGAAGCTGAAACTTGGAATTTTTATTCCTTTCTAGAGTTACATTAGTTCAGTATAATTTTCGTTACAAATAAATAACAAAGATATTTTTAAAACTTCTTACTTAAAACATGAATTTGCCAAATAACACTCCTAAACGGCTGGGCCGAATTGGATGAAATTTATAATATACATAGAAAGGTTCTTGGATAGTTTGAAAATATAATCGGAACTGGTAGATGGCACTGCTGTCGGGCAGGACGACGTCTGGCGAGCCCGCTAGCAGTATTTATTCCCAGCACGTAACCCAGTCGTTATTGTAATTTGGGCGGTTCGTGTCTGAATTTATTGGCGATATTGACGCCACCTGGGGCCTTAAAACAAACTCTTCGGGCAATATCAAAGTAATATAACTTTGATATTTCGTACCATGACCTGTAAAAATTGCACTGAAGTAGTTTTACCTCAAGCTTGAAATGTCTCGTTTCTTAACATGATGGTTTTTAAGAGATTGTGGTAAGGCACGTGAATGGCTTGACTGCCGATTGATCCCAGACCAGTATTGTACACTTGTGATAACTATTCAAAATGGCATTGTAACCGGGCTACGCATTTCACGAGACACGATGATATTCGAACATCGTTTTGAAACAAAAAACTTCAAAAATTTAGTAATAATTGTTCGTTTATAACATTACCCTTCTAAAAAGTATTTGTATCCTTTGAAAATATTCAAAAGTTCCATCAGGTTAAAATTTGATGGCAATGTTTATCACTATCACTAAATATTATAAAACAAAGTCCTCCGTCGCGTCTGTCTGTCTGTTCGCGATTAACTCAAAAATTCTTGTACCAATTTTCATGTTATTTTCATCAAATAGATAGAGTGATTTTTGAGGAAGGTTTTGGTATATAACGTGTCAAGTTTTTGTATATATTGGCTAAAATATAACAATATCTGTTGGAGGTGTCGGAATTATTATAAGGCGTTTGGGAGCTTTCAACGAAAGCGCTGCCTTAACCCTTTGAGATATAACAAAATGATGTAAAGTGGAATTGTGTACCTTATATAGGTCTATAGAAAAGTCTGCGATGGCACATGTGAGATGCATGGAGCGTGCGTAATGAAACAACCGTCTTAGTCGAACACTAGTTTATTACTGCCGGTGAGGGAGACGGATGTCACCGCGGCCGGCTTGCATATTATACATATACATCAACATGTCTATCTCTTAAAGATAAGGTACCACGCGGGTGACGCCGCGGGCGGAATCTAGTGTTATTATGAATTTATGAAACAGATACAAATGTTTATAAAGCCAAGCCCTAGGCATTGTTGTATTCGTAAACAAAAGCAAATTAACATTATTATTTCATTTTCATCCCTGTTAATGTTAACCCTCTGTTAGGTACCAAAACTTTGGAATCCTAAAAACCAACTACCTTCATTTAACGTTCGTAATAAAAGAGATACAGTTGTAAAATGTGCTTTTTTTTTAAATTTGGCCTGTTTCTCACGCTTACGCATACAATTTGATGCCAAGCCGGTGCGTACAGATGTAAAACGTCCGTCATGTGACGGTAGCCGTTTCTTTTGATACCAAGGTTTAACATACTCTGTGTCAAACACTTTCAAACAAGCGAGTACGCGGAAATCATTTAAAAAACCTTTAAAAACCTGACGTACGTGTGTTTAGAAAGACGACATCGATACGACTTTAACTAATTGTGACTAGCGTGTGGGTTCGATCCCAGGACTTTTTCTGTGGATTTATGCATTTTCTTGAATTTTTGTTTTTTTTTTCAAAATAACGTGGCACAATACGGCTATGTAGAATCAAACGATTTCATATGATTAAAACATAAGGTGTCCATCGTAAAAACTCACGACATGATGTCACTCACGACGCGGTCATGGCACGATACGACTTGTGGAATTTCGCTTCACTCTCATTAATACTTCAATACAATTTTTATTGGTCATGGAACGAATTATGAAAGTAATATTACTTTAATATTGCCCGAAAAGCGTGTGGTAAGGTGTGACTTATCACAGTACTGGGGCTTCACCACGAATTCATAACACATTACTGAATTAATATTACATTGTTATTTCGTTCCATGACTTATGCAAATTGTATTGACTTCAAGCTTCAAATGTGACGTTTCTAAAACGGAATCGTTCTGGAAGACTTCGTGGTAAGGCCCCGGATGAGATTTTCTACGGTGTATTTGCCTGACAACTACGTCGCTCTGGTTTTTATATGTTTTCTCGTGTTATTTTGAGTTTTATTGCGTAATTTTGGTGGTTATTTTGCCAATAAAGCCCGGGTTCTTGACGCGAGTGTAAAGTATGTGAATTAGAGTGAATAGTTCTCTTCAAATTCCATCGGAGGAAATTCCGAAAATTTTCAACAAAACAGCCATCTTTTGTTTAAAATTGACTTGACTACTTGACTATGACTCTGTGACGTTGACAATACTTATAAATAAATACACTTGACACTGGCAAAATTGTTCTCTAAGAGACAGATGCCATAATTGAAGAAGAAGAAGAAGGCCCCGGATATCGTGTCGGTGGATGTAAAGTCGCCGTTGTCAGTACAAAGGGTCTGGTGTTTCGCCGCGGTTTACACGTGAAAGCACTTTCTTTATAAATAATTCCGACAGCTATCCGAAGCTGACTGAATGTTAATCACGTTTATTTATGGAGATACATGCTTGCGAAGCCATTTTTTGTTGTTTTATTTTAGTGTTTCACCTTATCTTTGGTCTGTTTACATTGTTCCAGTCACTGGATACGTTCACTGGATTGGAATTTCAAGTCAAAGTCAAAATAGATTATAGTTTATTCAACTACAAAAAGTAAAACCCGTTTAAGAAGATTTCTCAAGGTGACTGGCGTGAAATGGTGTATTATGTGAGAAATCGTATTAGGAGTCATCTTATTAAGCGGTTTCTACTGTACAAGCTGAAAATAATCAGAAGTTTTTAAATGAAAATGATTAAGAAAACTTAATCACGTTACTTTTTGAAATATAATTTCCATACATTTTTGAAGTTTTCCATCCCGTAGCGATGATTGTTGTAGTGTCTAGTTCCTCAAACATCAAACACGGTAACTAGTTAACTTAGTTACTGTATATCTATACTAATATTATAAAGAGGAAAACTTTGATTGTTTGTATGTTTGTTTGAAACGAATAGGCTCCGAAACTACTGAACCGATTTGAAAAATTCTTTCACCAATGTGTAGAATAAACTTTCAGGATGAACATAGGCTATATTTTATGTAAGTAGGTACTTCGCGGGCGACGCCGCGAGCGGAAGCTAGTACTGAATATAACAATTTAGTTCGTCAATTTTCAATATTTGCGAGCAAAAACTTTGGTGATACAGTTCAAATTCAATTTATTATACTCAAAATAACATAAAAGATTATTAATTGTTATCCAATACGTTATAGTGGAACAGAAAACATTGCAGGTTAATAAGCCAAAGGCAAAGAGCTCAACTTGCCCTCCCAAGCACGGAAACGCTCAAATAAATACTTCCTACCGGCCATCTATAAAGCGATCGTGGCATAGCTAACTTACTTGATCGTAACAGCAACTTGCTAGACCAGTAACTCTCCGAGTAAACGCAGCACCGACATTACATCTTATTAATTCGATGTTTATGTAGCACTTGTCTATCGTGACTTCTCTTGCATGTTTATCTTTATTCTGAATACCTTATGATTATTATACTAAATGCTTTTACCTTCTCAATAGAAAACCTCCCCTTCCTCCCCTAAGGGGTGTAGCAGATGTTTTTTTTTAATTTGAACATTCATTTCTTAGATCGTACATTTTGAGCTCGGTGTAAATGGGACATATTTATTTTCATTAAAACAAAAGGTCTGGATTTGAATATACGGTTTTTGTATTTTTTAACTAAATTTTTTGTTACTTCTCAATAGAATGTCACTTCTAAGGGTCAATATTCTTTTTTTTAACTAAAAGCTTATTTTCTTGGATTGTATCTACATTTTTAGCTCGGAGTAAACAAATATTGGTGGCGTTTCATACAACGTCATGTAGCCCCAAACTAAGCAAAGCTTGTACTAATAACTTGAATGTATGGATGTACATATGTTTGTTACTCTTTCACGCAGAAACATCTACATCTTGACACAGATATAGATTAAAATCTGGAATAACACTAGGCTACTTCTCTTCCCTAAAAAATGTACTGTTCCCGAGGTATGGATTTGTTTTTGTTTTTCAAGGTACCACGCGGGTGAAGCGGTGGGCGGAAGCTAGTATTATAATACTTATCAACAAACTTGTATGTAGTTAAGATTCATATTCCACACAACGTTCATGAGCTCTGAAACGGCTGTTTGCAGACTTTCAGAGCTTTTCAGAAGTCACTGGTGTTTCAGCAAGTTTTTACAGGCAATGTGAAGTACTAACTACAGTTTAGTATAATCTTATTGGCCGCAATGTTTGGGTGCGGGTGACAATAGATTTGAAAAGTTGAGGACATTTTAATTGAACGCTTTTTTATCCGACCTTTTTTAATCGTGTCAATAATTTTTCTACATCAATGTGGTGAAACGATTAATGTAAATAAAGTCTCTTTTCATGCTTTTTTTAATCAACGAAAAAAATAGATGATTCAATGATTATATTTTATTTGGAATATTAAACTATCACTAAAATTGTAATTGATTTGAGATTACTGCTTTATTTAGAGATACTATTATTTTGATAAAAGAAAACATTCATACACACACATACATATACCCCTATATATACAGGGTGTCCCAAAAAGTAGTGTCAAGCGAAAGTCCAGAGATAGAACACCCCTTGGGGTACCCGAATCACCCCCATGTATGTTCCGCGATTTTCTATAGTTTTCGAGTTATTAATTTTTTTCTGAATTTTTGAAAAAATTACGACTAGAACAACTTAAAACATTCTCACAAAATAAGTAGAAAACTTTCTTGAGATTTTTTTTTTGCTACTGAATTTTGATGAGTTGTTCTTTTATGCATAAAATAATCAGCTACGTGACTTTGATGAAAACTATGAAAATGTTGGTGTAAAGTCAAATAATTAGATTCGGTGAATTACGACTTAAATTTTCAACTTTAAATTAAAAATCTTAACAAGTGATTTCATGGTTCCTAAATAAATCTAAAGAATTTTCCAGACTCTCAGCTTTCATAATCATTAAAAAAAAGTAGTACTTAATTGGCTACTTTGGCTAAAATCGGCCTTCAAAGACGGTGAGGTGGAAAATTCTTAAAATTAGCAACCTGATTAAAAAATAGATTTTGGCCATTTTATCATTCCTAAGCTTAATTTGTTTGTTAACTAACCAAAAATGACTACAATGAATTAGTTTATGCCGAAAAAATCAGCAATATGGCCGAATTAGGAACAAAATTAAGCGGGCCGAAAAAAAAAAATTAAGGCACTTAAAATAGCTTTCATACGATTAAAGGAAACCTTTTTAAGACGATGTAGGATTTGTATTGACTAAGAAGGTTGACATTTTGAAGACTTTTTGTAAAAAATAATAAATTTTACTAGTTGTTTTATTTCACAAATTTAGCTAAACTAAATAAATAAAACCTTCAAATATTAATGAAATCTTACTTTCCTGCAGTCATTTTTGGTTAGTTATCAAACGAAGTAAGCTAAGGAATGATAAAATTTCCAAAATCTATTTTTTAATCAGGTAGCTAATTTTAAGAATTTTCCACCTCACCGTCTTTGAAGGCCGATTTTAGCCAAAGTAGCCAATTAAGTACTACTTTTTTTTAATGATTATGAAAGCTGAGAGTCTGGAAAATTCTTTAGATTTATTTAGGAACCATGAAATCACTTGTTAAGATTTTTAATTTAAAGTTGAAAATTTAAGTCGTAATTTACCGAATCTAATTATTTGACTTTACACCAACATTTTCATAGTTTTCATCAAAGTCACGTAGCTGATTATTTTATGCATAAAAGAACAACTCATAACAATTCAGTAGCAAAAAAAAAATCTCAAGAAAGTTTTCTACTTTTTTTGTAAGAATGTTTTAAGTTGTTCAAGTCGTAAATTTTCAAAAATTCGGAAAAAAATTTATAACTCGAAAACTATAGAAAATCGCGGAACATACATGGGGGTGATTCGGGTACCCCAAGGGGTGTTCTATCTCTGGACTTTCGCTTGACACTACTTTTTGGGACACCCTGTATATACATATATATATATACAAACATAATACATACAGTCTCTCCCTTTAAACGCACACACTTTCCGCTTTCCGTCGTGGATAATAAAAACCAATTATATGGACTAACTTAACTAAAACTCGTTCTAATAATCCAAGATTTATACTTTTTTTCTATATGCAGGCTATGGTTCTTTAATATTAGTTTTAGAATAAAATAACAAAGGGTTCCTTAGATAATCAAATTTTATATTAGTACAAAAATACATGATTATTTGAATTTGACATGGACAACAAGCAAAAAACAAAAAGTACTACGTACTTGTTACAAACTTCCTTTTTTTGTTTATTTGACAATGACAATTTCTAACATTTAAGGCCTCTAATCCACGTGACACATTTCGTGCTAAAATAAGGCCTTTAAAGTCCTTGAGATGTCAAAGTCGACCTTTTGTCATTACTCTAATCCAATAACTTTAGCCTGACTCACGACTTAGAAGCGATAAGAGAATTCCTTAAATGAAACTAGTTAATTTATTAATTTAAAGAACTCCTAAAGGTATGGTTTATGAGACGCAGCTGGTGAATGAATAGTAGCGGAGACAATTTCGAAGTCGTTGGACATAAAGCTTAGTTTTTTTAAGAGTTAAAGGCATGTGAAGCGTTTAGCGTTTTATAATAACGGCCGAGAAACGACGGTCGCCTTTTTCTAGAAAACCCCGGTTTGAGCTGCTTAGGCGAAGTAATTCCGTTTTCGGTATAAACTTTAGAAATTTCTACTTAGAGGTGTTAAATTATAAGTTGAATTTGTTTGAAACTTGAAGATCATTTTCAGATTATAATTTTAATGTTATTCACGCTTTTAAATGGAGAAAAAGTTTGGTCGACTTTATTATTTAAATTTTTTCTTAATTTTACGAACACAATAATAAGGCTTTGAATTTAGTTAATTACATTAACAGAATTTAATTTTACGAACTATCTTTATAAGTGAATACCGTAGTTTAGTATTTACAATATTACGAACACTGAGTTATTCAGAAAATTACTTAATTTTTATTATTATTTTCAAAGTCTTAGCTACATTTTTTTTAATTTTAACCCTTTTGACGCAAAAACAACGGAAAGTTATAAGTTTGACGCGTCTGTGTGTGTGTGTCTGTCTATGGCATCGTAGCTGCCGCCACAAAATGGCGAACTACATATTTTTTCACAGCTCCCTCAATATAGGTATCAAATAAAAGAGCTTCAATAGTAAAATACTATCCACTATGACAAATTTAAAATCTAAGATGGCCGCCACCACAAAATGGCGGGCAAAATTTGGGTCGGGGGTTTTTAAATTTTAAATTTAATTTAACTTGTTGCGATTGTCATGATAATGAAGGTTAGTAATTTATACCTATACATTTTCGCATCCCAAATGGTCACCCTATTTGTGGACAGAACTTGCAGCATAACGAGCGCGTCCCGTAAGTCGGTAACAAGGATTAATTTAGCCACTAATATATCGCTGTTGTGTCCGTGTTCCACTGCAACACTTGCCACAGTACAATATTAATCAGGAGGTCAACTCTAGAAACGGTTAGACTGTGACGGAGGCATTGTAGCGGGTCTTACTACGACCTTTCCGATCACTAAAAACGAACTTACTTTTCTTTTTACTCTGCGATAATTTTAGTATTTTGCGATTTTAGATTTTAGTATTTCAAATGATTATAAAAATTTTGTCGTACCTTACTGGTATTAATTGAAATCTGTTAGTAAGTCCTATTTGAATTTTCCATAAAATAATAACAGTGTACATTCATTTTAGTTAACTAATAACATTCATCTATGTTCTTCATTCATATTATGTATGTATGTATGTATAATCTGAATCTCGGAAACGCTCCAACGATTTTCGTGAAATTTCGTTTTAGGGGGTTTCAAAGGCGATAAACCGATCTAGCTAGGTTTCATTTTAAGAAAACATCACTTACCAAAAAAAACAGAGCAAAGCTCGTTCATCCAGGCCCCTATTCAATAAACATTACAAGTCTACAAATTTGTAAAAAAGTGACAATATTGTCGAATTTTATGACAAGTGCTGTTTAACCCTCCGTTAGTCGCGTGGGGTCTTTGAAAGCCCAGGTTTTGGAAAAATGAAAAATTTAAGCAATTAAAACAATCTCAGCAATTCAATATTTTAGGTACCCTCCTAAGTTGGATTGTATTGGCCGCGTATCGCTGCTAACTTCAGTTCGCGCATAAGCGCAGTGAGATACAGAAGTGTTTTGTGCGGACGGGCTTTGAAAGACCCCACGCGACTAACCGCGTAAGTAAAATTTAATTGTTTTTATTAGTTTAGACTTATTTGTAGCATGTTTTTTTAGTGTTTTTTTTTGTTGTTTTAGATTTAATTAACTAGTAAAATGGATGAAGAACAACAACGTCGTATATTAAGCTGGTTAGACGATGAAAGTAACGATGTTTACCTCAACTTCAGGATGTTCAACAAAATGAAAATAATTTCTTTCCCATGAGAAAGCGTTGCGTTCATTGCCCCAGACAAACAGATCGAAAATTTAAATCTGTCTGCCATTTTTGTAAGGGTAACATATGCCCAACACATACTAAATCGGTATGTACCGACTGTGTTCAAAACGAAAATTAGTGAAAAGTTCACTGACTTCATCTGGTAAAAGTTTGTGTGTTTTTTTGTTGGTTCTTTCCAAATTTTACGTAATTGTCATCGTTATTTTAGTTTTATCGTATATATATTTATAAAAAGGAGAAGTTCCTACATTTAATTTGTTAAAAACCTTTTTTTTGTGATTGTGATCTCAAGGAGAGAAATTTAAGTTCCTTTTTTTAGATTGTAAGTTCAAAGAAGAAATAAAAGAATATGTTTACGTAACTTTTTGTAGTTTTATTGTATTTAAGTTATTCGTCAATGACTTGCTTAGATAATAACGAAAAAATTATTAAAAAGGTGTTTTTTAGGCTGTTTATTTTTGGGGTCTTCAGAAACCCCACGCGACCAACCGGGTAAACTAAAAATGTGCGACTGACCGAGGGTTAATATAACCTACAAATATGTAGAATTGTAAGAAAATTTTACAATTTGTAAATTTTCCTCCATTAAATCGTGATTTTTTATTAAACAGAAACCTGTAGAATTGTAGCCGCTTACAATTAATTGTATTTTACAATTTGTGATGTTTATTGAATAGGGGCCAGGTACTATTGTTAACATGAGCAAGTAAACGTCAATTATAATGTACATTCCTTACTGTATTATCCTTTGACTGTGTCTGCGGTGCTAGCGCCATAGTTGCTCGAAAGTTGCCCGTGTGTCGCGTGCGATGTATTGTGGGTAATGGCTTGTTAGGCTAAACACTTACGATAATATATCTTGTATGCAAGCCATCTCTAGTGATATTTTGAAACTAGGTAACCAGGGTAAATATTTGTGGTAACTCTGTTAGTCCACTAACATAATAAATCTGTACTAAATAAAATTAACAGAGCAAAATCTGAACGTGAAATATTTTTAGTAAATTTTAATTGGGGATAGCTTAACAAGCGATATGGATGCCGAAACACAGCACTTTTTAGAAGTTTTGTCTATCTGTATGTGTTTTTGAAATCGCATACTGTCAAAACTGCATGATGGATTTTGATGCAACTTGACATAATGCTAGCCTATACTATAGAAAGATCTAAGTAAGTTATCACGCTCACTCATGTTTGCGCGTTTGGTGGATGAAATCGCAGGTACAGCTAGTGTTAAAATATGTACGATCTTATTTCGTTCATTATATAGATTAAATTAGCGTAACATTTTGTTAAGGTAGTCCGCGGATGCAAATCGGTAACTAAATAGTTTAGTTATGAAAGTAATAGTAAAAAATAATTGAGCGCTGGTGGTAAAGTGGTAGCACCCCTGCCTCACCGAAGGTCGTGGGTTCAAACCTGGTCGTGCACCAATGAGTTTTTCCATTCGAAAAATTTATGTACGCAATGCCAGTGCTCTTAAACGGTGAAGGAAAACATCGTGAGGAAACCGGCATACCCTAGAACCAAAAATTCGAAGGTATGTGTCATAGGTTAGTATTCTTATAAGCGGCGATGGGCTTGCAACCTGTCACGTACGGAATACTAACTACTGTGCAAAATGTTGGCATTGTATCAAATGTCATGTTTGGACTTGTCTCTGACTACCCCCTTTAGATATCCTCAAAGATCTAAGTAAGTAACTAAAGATCTGAGGAGATATCTACCGAGCCCGGGGAGTACAGTCGTGATCATTATGTTATATTATTTTTTTTATTATTTTTTATGAAAGTAATACACAGCGAGTACAATACAATCGCGTGATCTTAAACTATTTTTCAGAAAATTTAGACCAGATAAAACCTACGTCTTCAGGATTGGAGGGCAGAGTTTCCGCCACTCCATCAGCATTACAAACGTAAAATGCAAAATCAGGTAGGTGTAAGTTATAAACTGACGTTGCTAGGTATTCATCACGCGGGTATGTTTGTGCCGTGCGATAGTAAAGTTTAACGAGAAGTTCGAGTTGAGACGACGCACGTGAGGCGCAGCCTTAATAACTTAACTGGCTGACCTCTGTGTGTGGACGGTGCTTTAGATACTTGCAACAGCTACTATTAAATAAGCGATAGATGGTATAATAATAATTGTCGTTTCAACCCATAATCTTTCTCCCCAGCTATAATGTTTCGGTGACGGTGTAACAATATTTTAATGATGTATTAATTTACTCAGTATTTCTCTCGATTCTACTCATATTTTAAGTTTTAGTTCTTGATTCTTGATAAAATTAATAATTTTAGAAGTCAATTGTAACCTAATTGTATTGTATTATTTTGTTTTGTTTAGACTTTTATTGTTTTGTTATGTTTTGTTTTTCTAAATTAAGTATAATTACCTACTTACCAAATATTTGTGCGGCGACGAACTATTATATTATTTACTTATTACGATGTATTCTCATGTAATTGATTTATTAATCTTGAATGAGAATAAATGTCTTTAAACCTATTCAATTCACTGTGTAAGGACAACATTGTACTCGTAATAAATGCTGATGCATGAAAAGTGGACGATGCCGCTTGTGGCACGTCTAGCTAGGCAATCCTTTCCCAACCGATTTATGCCATATTCGTCCCTAATGTTCGGCCCTCTCCATTAAAAAGTCTTTGTTTGTCCCTCACGATAATATTTGTCCACATTCGTCCCTCATACCAAAATTATTGAAACTACAGTGAACGTCATAAGTGTAATCACCACGACCAAAACGGCTGGTACACTTATCCCTACCAAGCTATCCCTACTGGTAGGGATAAGTGCACCTTTGTGTAGATCTATTTCTACCGGTAGGGATAGGCGCACAGAAAATTTCTTATTTCTACTCGGTTATCCCTACTGGTAGGGTTAAGTGCACCTTTGTGTAGATCTATTTCTACCGGTAGGGATAGGCGCACAGAAAATTTCTTATTTCTACTCGGTTATCCCTACTGGTAGGGTTAAGTGCACCTTTGTGTAGATCTATTTCTACCGGTAGGGATAGGCGCACAGAAAATTTCTTATTTCTACTCGGTTATCCCTACTGGTAGGGATAAGTGCACCTTTGTGTAGATCTATTTCTACCGGTAGGGATAGGCGCACAGAAAATTTCCACTATTCCTTCGCGTCAGAATCTTAACATGTAAAACATTGTTCACAATTTATCGCATTTTCAATACAAGTAATTAAAACGTAAGTACTTAAATATTTTTATTCCACGACCATGCTATAGAACAAGACCATTTAAATAATACCCAACACACTGCTTTATTGGCAATTTATTTTGTCCTAATAGTGATAATGTGAACATGGTGAATCATAGAAACGGCAAGGGTCAAATCGTATATAAGTAGGTACATTCGTTCTTTAAACACTCGAAAGTTTTTTTTGTATTTTTTTATTACTATTGTGTAATTCAAATACCGTAACGAGAGTGCCCCTCATCGGCAAGAGCGTGAAATGGGTGCACAAACTCGCAAATACAATTTGTACCGATGCCGATGTGTTAACTGCGTATCAGCGAATTGACGAGTTACCCTCCCGACACGAATTACGCTCATATGCCACCGCTGAAAGGCAATAAAAAGAATTACACGATAGGCTGTATCCCGCGGTTATGCCAGATAACTGATAGACTAAATACCTATACCTTTTTGGTAAATACATACATACATTGTATACTAATAACACCCATACACAGAAAAAACCTCTGCGTTCATCACACAAATGTTTGTTCTGGGGATCAAACCCACTACCTACAGCGCAGAAGGCAGAGAAACTACCAACTGAGCTGTGAGGCCAGTCCAAAATCGAAAGTTATTAGGTACAATTACTTTTAAGGAGGATTAAATGGGTCTGAGTGTTGGGCCACCAAGAGAACGGACGAGAAAAGAGTGCATGCGGCGGAGATGCGAATGTTGAGATGGATGTGTGGAGTGACAAGGATGGATAAAATAAGGAATGAGTATAATCATAATCATAATCATAATCATTTATTTCGTTAATTACAAGAATAACACGTCACAAAAAAATAATAATAATAATAACATTCTAAATAGATTATCTACTAACTAGTTAGTACTTAATAATAATAATGATAATAACATTAGTCACCCTTAAAGGCTAAGAATTCCTCATAGCTGTAAAAGCTGTTGTCAGTGAGCCAGTGCTTTAGTTTATTCTTAAAGGATGTTAAGGAAGTTGATTTCGTAATAATTTCAGGAAGACTGTTGTACACTGTCGGTCCCATTATGCGTGTTAGCTTCCCCGACTTCGCGAGAGTACGAGGCAGGGTAGTAAGTTTGTCCGCTCGCCTGGTATTGTACCGGTTAACGTCTCTGTTCCTAGTGAACAATTCCAAGTTGCTCCTCACGTATACCGCAACCTGGAATATCACAATGCATGGAAGGGTAAGTATTTCCAGCTCTTTAAAGTGTGGTTTAACGGAGACATCCTGCGGCGCGTTCACCATTGCTCGTATAGCACGCTTCTGCATGCGGAAGGCGCGCTCCCAGTCGGCAGCACGCCCCCACAGCTCAGCTCCGTACTGCAGGAGCGAATGGACTGTCGCATAGTAACAGGAGCGTACTACGTGCCTTGGCAGGAATCTCGCCAGGCGCCTGATCGCGTAGCACGCGCCACCAAGTTTTCCGCATACTTTATCAATGTGGGACTCCCACGTGAGACTCCTATCAAGCTCAAGACCTAGAAATGTGGTTTTAGCTACCTGTTCAACGCACACCCCACTCGCGACAACCGACAGGGCTCTAGGCACGTGGCCAGGCAGGCAGACATGCATAAGATGTGTCTTTGAGATGTTCAAGACAAGCCCGTTTGCTTTGAACCAGTCGGCAAGTGTGGATGCTGTAATATTTAACTTGTGTTCGAGTGAGTCTATTGATATACCAGAGACCACGGCGACCACGTCATCCGCATACATGAAGACTTCCGCAGTGCTGACAGCCTCTGGAAGATCATTTAGTAGCATGGAGAACAAGATATTGGAGACCGCAGACCCTTGGGCTACTCCCATGGTCGTTGTTAGAGTACAGGATCTAACGTTACCGTTGTCTCCAACAACTACCTGCGACCTAGATCTTAGCATGCTGGTTATTAATGTGAGCGCAGTACCTCGCACCCCATAGTGTTCCAGCTTCGCGGCTAGCACCTCGTGATCTGCTACATCAAACGCCTTTGAGAGGTCGCAGCAGATTAGAGCAACCTGCTGTTTCCTCTCTCTAGCCTCTAAGACGCTTCTTATCACCTCTCGTGTTAACGAGGTAGTCGAACGGCCCCTACGATACGCGTACTGTCTGTCATATATCAGAGGAAGTTTGAAAGTGGCACCGGTGACGGAAAAGATGAAGAGGCTAGCGTGGTATGCGCATGTTATGAGAAGAGATGAATGTCATGTGACGAGGAGAGTGTTAGATATGAATGTGGATGGATATATGGAAAGAGGTAGGCCAAAGAAAAATGGATAGACTGTGTGAAAGATGACACGGGTAAGAAAGAAGGGAGTACAGAGATAACGGATGGTAGAAGGAAATGGAAGAAAGTCACATGTTGTATAGACCCCACATAACGTGGAAAAAGGGAAGAAAGATGAAGAAGGGAGATTATAAAATTACATATGTGTATCATCATCTTCCTCCCATTTTTCCATGTTATTTGAATAAAATAACAGTTGTGTTTGTTATAATATATTTATGTACACATTAATAGTACAGCTGGCAACAATTACAGAGCTATTGAACACACAGAACCTCCAATTAGTTCCAGACGCCTGTTCCGCCGTCTTCATTGGATATTAAAAACACATTACAACTTGAATATTTCAGTTGAATAACAGCGCCCTTCCATTAGAATAAACAAACGTAATTGAATTCGGCACGGTTCGGCACAGCCGAGTCTCAGATACTTTACTCACTTCAGGTACAGGCTTTTATGTCAGTCAAAAAGACCACTGACCGCACTGGTGGTTTAGTGGTGGCACCCCTACCTCATGATCCGAAGGTGGCGAGTTCGAACCTGGAGCCTTAACACGAATTCATAATACGTTACCGAATTAATATTACATTGTTATGTCGTACCATGACCTACGCAAATTGTATTGAAGTAGTGTTACGTTACAACGGAATCGTTATGGAATCGTTCTGGAAAACTTCGTGGTAAGGCCCCTGGTCGTGCACCAATGAGTTTTTCCATTCGAAAAATGCCAGTGCTCATAAACAGTGAAAGAAAACATCTTGAGGAAACCGGCATACCCTAGAACCAAAAATTCAAAGGCGTGTCATAAGTTAGTATTCTTATAAGCGGCGATTGGCTTGCAACCTGTCATGTACGAAATACAAATTACTGTGCAAAATGTAGGCATTTGCTAATATCATGTTTGGACGTGCCTCTGACTACCCTCTTTAGCCTTTGGCTGACGATGTGGTCTAAACGTAACACTAACACCGAGGTAACGACTTACAGACGTCAAAAATAAAACAATTATAAAACATGTAAAAAGCATGCCAGCACGTTTCATAGCTATTACTATTGATAGATATATGTATGTCTTAGGTTTTAAAATTAAAAATTATAAATGAAATCCCACTTAAATTTTAAGAATAATCAACTTTTATTTATAGTATCACAATAATTGCTTACTTAATTTTATGAACTTACTTCAGACTCATTTTTTTTCTAAATAACATAAAAATCAACAAATGAACTTAAAAAATCTTTTCTTAGTAAAATGACTATCAAAATAAAACAAAAATTAAAACTCTTACTTCAAAATAAAAAAACTGACATCACATATAAATTGCACATTTACGGGCGTATTTTGCAGTCATTTCATACTCGATCGCACCAAGTAAGGCACATTGGTTTTTTGCAGTGATAGCAAAAGTAGTTTTTTCGCCTCTTCATGCGACTAGGACAGATCGTAGGCATTCTGTAAAATTTAATAAACCATTAGATATCCTCAAAGATCGAAGTAACTAGGAATCTGAAGATATATCTACCAAACTTAGGGGTACAGTCGTGATCATGTTTTTTTCACACAATTTAGTTAAAATTATGTTTCAATAGTTACAAAGGAAGTAAATTTCAACAGTTGCGAAGTCAGTAAATTTAAAAATGAGCTAGCTGTTCTGATCGCGATGTGTTCTTGTAATGGTTTTACAATTTGTAAGTGAGTTTAATCAAAAGCTCGCTAACGGCTCGCTCGCAGATAGGAGCTACCATTTTCAATAATTAACTAGCTTTAACGGGCGGTCAGTGAACTTTTACTTGAAATCTTAGAAATAAACTCAAACTGTAGTTAGCTGGGAGAAGTCTAGCTTAGAACTAGTTTGGTTTATAGCATATTGTCCAAGGTCTTACGAGTATCATAAAGTCTTTAAAGTACCAAGAGTTGTGTCTAACAAGTCGATAAGGGGTGTCTTACGAATACCATAGTCTTATAGGTACCAAAAGTTGTTAGTGCCAAGAATTGTGTCTTAAGCTCCGTACTCACATTCGGTAATACTCGATAGTTTTACTTCAAAACGAGTAAATATTAACGTGTGGACCGCAAAACTCACAGCTCGAAGGCTTGCATCTAGTAGTAATCCGCATCAAATGTAGGCTCCACATGATAGCTCGATCGAGCAAAACGATTCCCGTGGGATAAATTAAAAAATATGATCACGACTGTAATCCCCGGGCTCGGTAGATAACTCTCCTCAGATTTTTAGTTACTTAGATCTTTGAGGATATCTAAAGGGGGTAGTCAGAGGCAAGCCCAAACATGACATTTGGTACATGCCCACATTTTGCACAGTAGTTAGTACTCCGTACGTGACAGGTTGCAAGCCCATCGCCGCTTATAAGAATACTAACCTATGACACATACCTTCGAATTTTTGGTTCTAGGGTATACCGGTTTCCTCACGATGTTTTCCTTCACCGTTTAAGAGCACTGGCATTGCGCACATAAATTTTTCGAGTGGAAAAACTCATAGGTGCACGACCAGGTTTGAACCCACGACCTTCGGATCGTGAGGCAGGGGTGCTACCACTACACCACCAGCGCTCTGATAAATTAGTATTTATAAAATATATAGTATCACGACTGTAATCCCCGGGGGATTACCAGTCGTGATACTATATATTTTTTAGCTATTATTTCTATTGTTAGCCTATTGGTTATGCGTATAATGAGGCTAAAAAAATATACAACTGTAGACAACAATATACAACAAAAACAAATTAAAATCACTTCATCTTAAAACTAAAAATAAAAACCCATTACCTATTACTTAAAGCAATTTGCACTAAGGCTGGTATCATTTTTGTCTTATTTTAATGGTAGCCTAGGTAGATGCCTTAGAGCTTATAATAAATTACCAAAAAAATTGACATTTTTGTAAATTGAATTTATATTCCATTTTGCCGTAGTGCCAATTCACATGGTTTCTGCAAAACTTCTTACAGTACGTACTGTTTTTTAAAATATAAAATATATGATCACGACTGTAATCCCCAGGCTCGGTAGATATCTCCTCAGATCTTTAGTTACTTAGATCTTTGAGGATATCTAAAGGGGGTAGTCAGAGGCAAGTCCAAACATGACATTTGGTACATGCCCACATTTTGCACAGTAGTTAGTATTCCGGACGTGACAGGTTGCAAGCCCATCGCCGCTTATAAGAATACTAACTTATGACACATACCTTCGAATTTTTGGTTCTAGGGTATACCGGTTTCCTCACGATGTTTTCCTTCACCGTTTAAGAGCACTGGCATTGCGCACATAAATTTTTCGAGTGGAAAAACTCATAGGTGCACGACCAGGTTTGAACCCACGACCTTCGGATCGTGAGGCAGGGGTGCTACCACTACACCACCAGCGCTCTTTTTTAAAATGATTACGCTAAATTAGTCTTTCGTGTAAACAAATTTAAACCGTACCTATTTTAGCATTTTTTAAGTTAGTCTCGGAACAACAGAATTAGTTTGAGTTTTATGTACTTATCTGAGTCTGTGTCACAGAGAATTAGGCCTTGGCTTCACTTTGACATGCCTTGGCTTCATTTTGGTTAACAGTTATTTTAGCAAAATATTCAGAGATTGAGACGTAACGCGAAGGCTGTAGGAGGATGTGACGTCACTCCGCGGTAATGAATGCAAATCATCCATTAGTGTAACTTGGGCGGTTCACGATGGAATAACGTGCGCACTGCCACACAATCTAAAGGTACCCTTAGTTTAAGTAGTTTGTTATTTGTAGGTTATAGGGCGGGTGGAGCAAGCGTGGTACTATAAAAGTAGCCTTTCTGGTAAATGCAGGACATAAACTAAGCGTATTTCAAGATTCATCCTGATCTGTTAAGCCGTTTCAGCGTGATTGAGTAACATACATAAAAAATCGCATTTATAATAATAGTAGGATAGACTAATTATAATTGTTTGATAAGACTTACCCAAAGTCAATTTCTTTTGAATTTTATTCTTTCTTTACACAATTTTTATCAAATACATCATCATCATCATCATCATCATCAGCCTATAGCAGTCCACTGCTGGACATAGGCCTCCCCTAATGAGCGCCATTGCGCCCTGTCTTCAGCTCGACGCTCAAATACAAATGCATTACAAATGCTCAAATACAATTATGAATCAATTATATTATGTATCAAATAATAAAAAGCTAGAACGACATTTTTAGTCCTTATGCATTATACAGTCAATAGAGAAACTAATACGATTTGCGACAGTCATATAAAACTGGCGTATTATTAAAATGTCATAATTTATCGCGCGCCGTCTGCAAGCGACGAGTATGCATTGCAAGACCATTTCAATATCTAATCTTAAGTCTCCCACTTAATGCAGAAAAAGATTACAAAGTCCAGGGGCCTCACCACGAAATCTTCCAGAACGATTCCGTAACGATTCCATTATAGAAACGTCACTACTTCCATACAATTTGCATAGGTCATGGTACGAAATAAAAATGTAATATTAACTCGGTAATGTATTAAAACCTATATATCGTCCCACTGCTGGGCAAAAGTCTCCCCCAAATCACGCCAACCATCTCCATCTTTCGATATAGGTTAGAAAAAAAAAATGTATAATGAATTCGTGGTGAGGCCCTACATCCTAACCTTGGAGAAGTCTTGGACAGGCAGTGTGACATAAATACCTCATCATTTTAGACCAAGATTGGTTTTGTGCCTAAACTGTGAAACTAAGCAGTATTTTGACATATGAAAAATGTGAGCGAATGAGGCAAGAGAAGAGAAAATGTGAGTGAATGAAGCACGAGAAGAGAAAATGTGAGTGAATGAAGCAAGAGAAGATAACGTGTGAGTGGATGAAGCTAGAGAAGTGAAAATGTGAGTGAATGAAGCAAGAGAAGATAACGTGTGAGTGGATGAAGCTAGAGAAGTGAAAATGTGAGTGAATGAAGCAAGAGAAGATAACGTGTGAGTGGATGAAGCTAGAGAAGTGAAAATGTGAGTGAATGAAGCATTAGAAGAGAAAATGTGAGCGAATGAAGCAAGAGAAGAGAAAATGTGAGTGAATGAAGCACGAGAAGAGAAAATGTGAGTGAATGAAGCAAGAGAAGATAACGTGTGAGTGGATGAAGCTAGAGAAGTGAAAATGTGAGTGAATGAAGCACGAGAAGAGAAAATGTGAGTGAATGAAGCAAGAGAAGATAACGTGTGAGTGGATGAAGCTAGAGAAGTGAAAATGTGAGTGAATGAAGCACGAGAAGAGAAAATGTGAGTGAATGAAGCAAGAGAAGATAACGTGTGAGTGGATGAAGCTAGAGAAGTGAAAATGTGAGTGAATGAAGCATTAGAAGAGAAAATGTGAGCGAATGAAGCAAGAGAAGAGAAAATGTGAGTGAATGAAGCAAGAGAAGAGGAAATGTGACTGAATGAAGCAAGAGAAGAGGAAATGTGACTGAATGAAGCAAGAGAAGAGATCTGTCAGGATTGTAGCAATAGCTCTAAGTTTCTGTCTACTCCGTTGGAGAAAGAATACAACGCATTATTATTTTTATTTAACAATTTTGGTAGTCATAGAGTTAGTAGTAACAGTTTATTGCAATTAGAAAAAAGAGTAATAATTGTTGTTAAAATAAATCTATTTTTATTCAAAAAACCCTTTGAATTGTGTTTCACTGTGAGCGCAGACGTCACGACAGCACAACCTTACGTGTCGCGATCTAGAATTATGACTAAAATACGTTAATTTTAACGATTGATGGCACCTGGTGGCTCACAATCTAGAGATTCGTGATTTTAACACAACCGCGATTTCTCATCCTTTTTAATTATACGAGTACTAGCTGTCCCGCCCACGACTTCGTTCACTTAAAGTAGGTATCTAACTAAACTGAATTTCAAACAAATCACACTAATAAAAAAGTCCCATAATAACTTTGACACCCAATTTTACCCTTTTTAGAGGGTTATTTTGAAATATCCAGGAATAAGTTTCCATTTATTTTGCATTTAAAGTATCCAAACCAAAATTAAGATCAATCGCACCACCCTTTAAAAAGTACCCATAGAAACATTGACCCCACATTTGACCCTTGAAACACGTGTCCATTCATTTTGTATTTACAGTACACAAAGTTTCAGGCCAATCGCACCACCCGTTAACAAACAATGACCCCCCATTTGATCCCCTTTTTTAAAAGGTTTTATTGAAAAATCCTGAAACACGAAACAAAGTTTCAGACCAATCGCACCAGGTTAAAAAGATCCCATACAAACATTGACCCCACATTTGACCTCTTTTTGATAGTTATATTATATAGCCCTTATCCCACATAGCGTGGGATAAGGGCAGGAAGATGATGATGATGATGATGATTGAAAAATCCTAAAACACGTGTCCATTCATTTTGCATTCACAGTGCACAAACAAAGTTTCATGAAAATCACTCCACGCTTTAAAAAGTTTTATACTAACGTTTTCACCCTTTTTCACCCCCTTAGAGGTGGAATTTCCAAAAATCCCGCCTTAGTGGGTGGTTTTGTTATAAAAGGAAACCACCTTCCAAATTTCAGCTTTCTAGCTTCAACGGTTTCGGCTGGCCGATGATAAATCAGTCAGTCAGTCAGTCAGTCAGTCAGGTTAAGCTCTTATATAGATAAAAATTTATTGAGATATATTTAAAACCTAGACTAATTCACTGGCTGAACAGTTCTGGATAAAATTTTGCGCAGAGATAAATATAGTCTGGAATAGTATATAGCACATTTTTTATCCCGGAAAAATGCACGGTTTGCGTTAGATTTGTTTTTGTTTTTCAAGGTACCACGCAGGCAAAGCAGTGGGCGAAAGCTAGTATCCGTTGATACCCGCAACTACACGTTAGATTACTTCTTAATATTCTATGACTGTGTACGAATAGATGAGGTTTTTCATCAAATATCTTCGCTTATCTCAATACATAAGTGGAAACTGCATTCGATTTGGTTCAGCCGTTGCGGAGATTAGCGTGCACGAACGCACAGATAAACATTTTATTTGTATAGAAGTTGTATTTACTAAATCGAGAGAAATAATTCACTTTTATCATTTTATTCGTTCGGGACTGGCGCGGTTTTTGTATTCTGCTTTTGAGTGATGGCTATTTCTCTCGAGAAATGCTTTTAAGTAATCACCTGTTAATTTAATAACAGTTTTTTGGAATATTACTTTATATTACTGTAGCCGATTTAAATGATGTACATTTTTAGTAAGCAAAAGTAGAGTTAACATTTTAAGTGAACGGTGCAAAGTATTTCAGTTACAATTTGGTTTAAATCCTTTATAATGCAGTTAAAACTAACACTTAAATAATAATGTGCATAAAATTGGAACACATTTCTAAGCTCTACATTAGTTTTAAAGTGAGCTACGCTTTTCGTAGCGGGTGCTACGAAATAACGTAGCACTAGCTACGAGTGAGAAATCTTGAATTCGTATAATCCTGAGTGTGGACTTTGTAAATTTTATTCAATTAATAGTGACGATGGGGTTGCAACCTGTCATGTTCTCTCATTCCTTTCTTACTCTGTCATCTTTCACACAGTCCATCCATCTTTTCTTTGGCCTACCTCTACCCTTGCATCCATTCACATTCATTTTACACTCCTAGTCACATGTCATTAAAATGTGGGCATATAATATATTCTCTGAATATATTTAAAAAAATCTCCCGTTTACTAGGCAACTAGAAATCTGAGGAGTTGTCTGCCACGCCTGGGGATTACAATTTTTCATCTTTTTTTATATATAGACGTGCTTGTTATACCTATTTTAAGCCTTAGCTGGCTACAAAACCCTTTTCAAGGTTTTACTTCGTAGTAATAGAAATATTAGAAATATCGTTAACTAGCTTCTGCACGCGGCGTCGCCCGCGAAGTACCTACATAAAATATAGGCTATGTTCATCCTGAAAGTTCATTCTACACATTGGTGAAAGAATTTTTCAAATCGGTTCAGTAGTTTCGGAGCCTATTCATTTCAAACAAACAAACAAACAAACAAACAAACAAACAATCAAAGTTTTCCTCTTTATAATATTAGTGTTCAGGTTTAGAACATAAGGGAGCCTAATTCTTTAGACAAATTAAACTCCAACGCTGATATTACTTTGGTAATTTATTAAAATTGCAAGGATGTAGAAAGGACACGTCTATTCAGTTCGGTGAGTGTCGAGAGAGGGTGATTTGACATAATTCACGTAAAGGTATAGACCAACGCCTGATGAAATTAACAGAGCAAAAATAACACCTAATTACTGCTATAATTAGAACACAAGTAGATGTTACGTAATTTAAGTGATTGCTAATTTAAAAGCATAAGGAGATGCTTGAACATCTTCCCGCCCCGGGAAAATAAAACAAATAGGGTCTTCATTTTACCAACAACACCAAATAAGACTAAATTGATTAACAATTGCTAGTTAAAACAAAATGAACTACCTAATTAAATTTTGTTTTGCAAATTTAGTGCATTTTTATGAAATACTAGGAAATTAATGACTAAAGAACTTAGAAAACATGAAATTGAAACAAACTAAGAACTTAAATCTAAATCTTCAGCCGTGGGTAACGGACAAAGTCTTGTAAGCGGCCGTCGCACGCAGCCTCTCGAAGTAGTGACGTCTGCAACTCTTGTTACGCCATCCGGTCCAGGGAAGAGACGAGCCACTCGTCCAAGACGCCAGCAAAGCGGGGGTACATTGTCTTCTTGAAGAAGGACAAGGTCATCGAGCTTCAGTTTATCAAAGCTGGTCTTCCATTTTGTCCTCTGCTGTAGTTCAGCAATGTATTCTTTCTGCCATCTTTTCCAAAAATGATGACGGAGTTGTTCAATCCGAGCATATCGTTGAAGTGAGTTTTCTTGTCGGTCATCTGGGTGTGGAGATGGCATCGCAGTCAGCGGTCTTCCGATCAGAAAGTGCCCTGGGGAGAGGGAAAGAAGGTCGTCAGGAGAGGAGGATAATGGGCACAAGGGACGACTGTTTAGTATAGCCTCCACTTGAGCAAATAAAGTTGACAACTCTTCAAAGGTTAAATGACTATTGCCTATTACACGTCGTAGGTGGTGCTTTGCGGATTTTACACCGGCCTCCCAAATACCACCGAAATGGGGCGCGTAGGAGGGTGAGAAAAAGAATTTAATACCTTCCTGACTTGCAAAATCAGATAGAGGTTCCGCAGTAGACCTTATAAAATCGCCTATTTCCTTCGCGGCTGCTACAAAGTTACCACCGTTGTCGCAGAATATTTCCGCTGGCTTTCCTCTACGAGCGATGAATCGACGAAGTGTCATTATAAAGGAATTTTTAGTTAAGTCGCTTACCCCTTCTAAGTGGATGCACTTGTAGCGCAAGCATACAAACAAACAGAGGTAACATTTTATTAAACGGCTACCTCGGCCTTTACGGTTTAGTATATGGAATGGACCCGCCATGTCCACTCCCACAGACACCCATGGGTAATTAGGCGTGATGCGCTGAGACGGGAGATTGCCCATCTTCGGTGTTAATGTTTTACCACGCAAGCGTCTGCATCGTACACATTTGTTTACGGTACGCCGAGACAAATACCTACCATTGACCGGCCATACGTACTCACGCACGGCGGCTAACAGTAATTGTGAACCTGCATGCATATTACGTAAGTGTTCTCTATCGAACACTAGTTTAGTTAGCTGGTGTGACGCGTGTAGTAAAATCGGATGCTTCTTATCGTAGGGGTATTCTGAAGCACTGATACGTCCACCAACTCGAATCAAACCCTTACTGTCAAGGAATGGAGACAAAGATAATATTTTAGTTTTACCGTGTAAAGGTTTATTGCTATTTAAACATTCGTATTCTGTAGCAAACGAGTCTCGCTGTGCCATAATACAAAACGAATGAAATGACTCATTCAATTCATCGACGGTAAGGATTCCTGTTATTTTATTATTTTTGTTTTTTAAGTTATAAATAAATCTTTTTACATAAGCAAACGATCTTTGTAGTTTTATCAATTTAGAGTAATTTTCGAATTTTATTATGTTTTCCTTGATTGTGACCGTGTTACTTTTTATTTCCGATAAATTATAGTCTATTTTTGTATTTAATACGGGCCATTGTGACTCGTCTTCGGTTAAGAAGCTAGGGCCAGTCCACCACATTTGCATGGACACTAACTGGCTGGCATCCACCCCCCGAGAAATTAAATCAGCGGGGTTGGCAGCGGTAGGTACATACCGCCAAGTTGATTTGTCTGTGATTTCTTTAATTTCGCTTATACGATTCGCAACGAAGGCCTTTAGATTACCTAAATTGTTACTTAACCAAGCAAGCACTATGCTGGAATCACACCAATGCACAACACGCGTAGGCGCATTCCGCAGTGAGTCGATTACTGACCTACTCAGTCTAGCAGCGAGCAGTGCAGCGCAGAGCTCTAAACGTGGAATCGTCGTCGGTTTCAATGGCGTGACCTTGGATTTCGCTGTCAACAATCTAGTAGTGATGCGACCGTTTGCACTTGTGGAACGCATATAAACGCATGCACCGTACGCGTTTAGGGATGCATCACTGAATACATGCATTTCAATGCTTTCCGGGGAATCACACAAAACTCTTCTAGGAATATGTAGATTCTTAATAAACAACATGTTTGCAACAAATCGTTCCCATTCGTTTTTTACTTCGAGTGGAACCGACTGGTCCCAATCTAGCTTATGTTTCCATAATTTTTGCAACAACATTTTAGGTTGTATAATGCAAGGACTCAATAAACCTAACGGATCAAATATTTTGAATGATGTTGACATGATAACGCGTTTGGTTATTAAATCTGGCTGAGTTATGGTTTTTATCGGAAAATTTAACGTATCACTAGTCGGACACCATCCCAAACCTAGTGTACTCGACGATTCACTTATTGTTAAGTTTTGTTGCGTATCTATGTTAGAATTTGTAAATAGATTATTGAAATTACTTTTAAACTTTCTTAAATCGAAACAGCCTGTTTTTAATGTATTTGAAACTTCATTTTGTATGTATTTTAGCTGCTGTTCGTCGTCGGAGCCTGTAATAAGGTCATCGACGTAGAAATCGTTTTTCATTATTGTTTTTATCAGTGAGTCACCGTGTTCCTCTCCTAATTGCTTTAGACAGCGCGTGCTGAGGTAACTCGCGCTTGCGGTTCCGTACGTCAAGGTATGCAGTCTTAGTGTTTTTATAGGATCAGTCTCATTTTCTCGCCAAACTATGAGCTGCAGATCGCGGTCACTTTCAACTACCTGAACTTGTCTGTAGAATTTTTCAATATCACCAGTTAGAATGTACTTGTACTGACGCGCTCTAATTAATATATTGAACAATGAGTCCTGAACGTTCGATCCAACCATGAGGATATTGTTTAGCGAGTACCCTGATGATGATTGTTCCGAACCACTAAATACAACTCGAAGCTTTGTCGATTCGCTTTCTTGCTTCAGAACTGCATGGTGACAAAGAAAATAGGAAGGAAGCGGCTTTATTATGGCTGATTCAGATAAATGACCTAGCCTACCATATTCTGCAATGAATTTAGAATATTCTATTTTAAGCTCGTGATTTCGTCTAAACCTCTTCTCCAGATTGAATAATCGACGTTTAGCTAGACCGTAGGAATCACCTAGGCAACCTGGGGAAGTGGTTAAGGGCAATTTCACACAAAACCGACCATCGTTTAGCCGAGTGGTGTTTTGTAGAAAATGTTTTTCGCATATTTCGTCGCTTTCGCTTAAAACTTGTTTACTAGGCAATTCTTCCAATTGCCAGAATTTTTGCAATGATTTATCTATTTCGTCTGACAAGTTATGAGTTATCATAGCGGCATGATTACATTGGACATGGTCTAAAGTACTTGACGGATAGATCGGACCGGATATTAACCATCCTAGTTTAGAGCTACGGAGCTTGGGGGCCTTAGGACCAATAGATTTCACCTCGTTACCTAAAACATCCCAAAAAACATCGGCACCGATCAACATGTCTATGCACGCCGGTTTATGAAAAGTTGGATCAGCCAACTGAACATTGTCCGGTATCTTTAACCTACCTACGTTTATCGCAGATCTTGGCAATTTGCTTGTCAGCTCGTTTAGTACGAAGCATGACAACAATACACTGAATGGTGTATGGAGTGACTTTAATTGAACGTCACTTTTTTCGACTACCCTATCTGAACAATTATTGCCAATCCCAATTACCTTTAGCGCAGTAATGGGACATGAATTGAGTGATAGTTTTTGTTGTAATCGTTTGGTTATAAAAGTAGACTGACTACCACAGTCTAACAGCGCGCGAACCTTTTGTGTTTCGTTTGTATTAGGATTTACTAATTCGATCAACGCTGTAGACAACAAAACTTCATTGCAGTTTTGTTTAGTGAAATTTACAGTTGTTTCGTCCTGATCACACTCAGCGGAGGCGTGGTTTACCACTGACTGCTCCGTGTTATGTAACAGGGAGTTGTGTTTTTTATTACAAATGCGACAAGGTCCCCCACGACAATTGCGCTCAGGGTGCCCTTGTCTTAAACAATTGGAACACAATTTATATAACTTAACGTCATCTAAACGTTCCTTAAGACCTTTGTCTTTAAATACGGCACAATCATATATTCTGTGATCCTTACCGCATATTACGCAAACGTAAGATGATTTTTGATTTTCATGATTAGCGACAAATGATTTTGTTTGATATGAATTTTCTTGTTTGTATTTATTTGTATTAGAGTTATTCCTATTATTGTTATTTTGATTGTTTTTATTATTTTTGTTTAAGTTATTTTGCTCTGAACCGCGTGAATGTTGCGATGAATTTTTATTATTATTATTATTGTTACTCTTATTGCGATTAAGAGAATCTAAAACATCCGCACGATCAGTTAGCAATTTGAAGAAATCATTTAGTGTAGGCTGATCAGAGAGGGTGTTTCTGTATTCCTCCCATTTGGCTAGCGTTTGAGGATCTAATTTTGATAGCATCATAAAAATTATGAGGGTATCCCATTTGTCAGTGGGCTGACCTAGACTACGCAAAGCACGTAAGTTTTTGGTTACTGTGTCCACTAAAAACCGAAGAGACCTTTCTGTTTCATTTGTGGCCGGTTGAATGCTAAACAACGCATTTAAATGGTGATTAGTTAATAGCCTTTTGTTATTGTAGCGATCACAAATCAACATCCAAGCCTCCTCGTACGTATCGGAAGATACTTCTAAATTAGAAATAATTCTACTAGCATCCCCATCTAAATACGAGACTAGATAATGATATTTTTGAATCGGGTTTATTTTGACATTGTCATGAATCATAGTCTTATATGTATCGTGAAATTCAAGCCAGCGGAAATACGAACCATCAAATTTAGCGATATTTATTTGAGGCAATTTAACACCAATTTCTTTATGATCGTGAGAACACTGAGGAACATGAATAGATTCCCGCCTATGTTCGTTCTCTGCCTTAAAATAATTATCAATTAGGTTTTTAGCTGCAGCAATATTGTGAATAAACTCATGTTCAATGTTCTCTCGCTCTTCCAGCTCTGCAGCTAAATTTTTGTGATTTAGAACCTCGATCTCTTCTTGCAAGTTGTCAAAACGTAACGATAATGTCTCAATTCGTTGGAGTTTTAACTGTAATTCAGTTAGTTCAATGGAATTTAATTGAGTTTTTTGTATTTGAGTCAATAAATAGTTTCTAAACTTAGTTATTTGGCCTTTTACGGAACTACGCTTTCTAAATAACTCCTCCAAACCTGAGGCACCATCGCTATCCCTTGACGTCATCATAGGAAGTTAATTAATTAATAAAAGTCTTATTCTCACGCTCCTCGTAAGCCCCACGATCCGCACAGCACCACGAACGACGCTCAGCTGACCGGTCGGCCGAGTGTTCAATAGATGACGTATCACCTAGGTCAGCTGTCTTAGAACACCTGTAACGCGCCGGCAAATAACGTTAATAAGGCGAATTTATAACAAGGAACGTAGATTGCAGTTGATTTAAGAGATATTTAGGATGCGAGATAAACTGGACAGGGCACGTGACCACCACGTTGCCGTATACCGGAAGTAGGTCCTATTTCTCTCGATTTATTTTGTAATAAAGTAACTGCATTTATATTTAGCACTAATTGATTTAAATTAACTTTGACAACACCTTATTTTATCACAAGTGAGACAATTTAGATTGAAAATGTGTTAATGAAATTGAGGTTAGGAAGAACAAAGGATAAAAAAGGGCACTTATCTTTTCTCAGACCACCACTGCAGGCGTGAATCTGTAGCTGATCCACTGACCAACACTCCACGTAGTCTTGATAAGCTCGACTCCTTGTATTTCTTTCGGTTTTGAAATAAATTCTTCAAAGTCCAAAGTCCTTCGCCAACCGCGGGGAACTCCCAGAATTCCTTGCTTTCTAGTTTTACGTTCCCCTCATGGGCCACCAATTTATGTTCAGGTTTAGAACATAAGGGAGCCTAATTCTTTAGACAAATTAAACTCCAACGCTGATATTACTTTGGTAATTTATTAAAATTGCAAGGATGTAGAAAGGACACGTCTATTCAGTTCGGTGAGTGTCGAGAGAGGGTGATTTGACATAATTCACGTAAAGGTATAGACCAACGCCTGATGAAATTAACAGAGCAAAAATAACACCTAATTACTGCTATAATTAGAACACAAGTAGATGTTACGTAATTTAAGTGATTGCTAATTTAAAAGCATAAGGAGATGCTTGAACAATTAGTATAGATAAACGATAACTAAAATCGAGGACGAATTACCAAAATTGGGAGAATTTTATCAAAGTAAATGTTTATTTTACGCAAAATTACTTTCCAATTTCAAAAACTAATATAACTGAGAGCCCTACGGCTACATTTTAGATGAAAAAATCTCATTTATTATTTTACCTAATCTGTAATCTTTAGCCTGAATATTTTTCTAAGATCAAAAATTCAAACAAACGAAAACCACATAAGTAGGCTTTAATCATGAGCTCATTATTCCTACTTTTCGTTCTTTTTCAAAAAATCTGTAACTGAAAAATTTACAATTTACCCTTTTTAGTTATTTATATCTATATAATACTCCGGTTGTACTTAAGCCGTGACCGTAACAACAACTAAGAAGCGAACAATTAATTAAAAGTGAACTTACTGTGCCATTGTAGGCGGCGCTTGTCCTACTAAATGAATTGGAACCCACTACAGTTGGGCAGATGCGGCATCATTTTGAAACTTAAATGTAGAAAATGGCAACACTGATGAGTCATTGAATATTTTGCATAGCCTATGTCATTTTTGTGATTTAATCGAATCTAACGACACCTTGTTTATCAAAATCTGTCGACCCGTTTGTGCTCAGCGACAGCTAAAAAACTCGCATACATCCATCCATACATACATACATCTCAAACACATTACCCTCCTTTTTTGCTTTGCAGTCGGGTAAAATATACAAAAAACCTGAATAAATAGAGCGCGGTGGGTAAAGTTTAAGTGCCAGAGGTTTTGGTTCGAATCCCGCTGAGGCGTTGTTTGATTTCCAAATTTAGTTCTCTGAATTCTGTTACATCTGACACCACTACATCGGTAATCCCAAGGGATCATGTCGGTTGTTTATAGTTTCTGTGACTCAGTATTATAGCTCTAAGCAAATAGTAGGGCTAGCATGAGTTTGTTTGTGCTAGAAAAACAGAAGAGACGTAAGGGCCTTACCACGAAGTCTTCCAGAACGATTCCGTAACGATTCCATTATAGAAACGTCACTACTTCCATACAATTTTCATAGGTCATGGTACGAAATAGCAATGTAATACTAATTCGGTAATGTATTATGAATTCGTGGTTAGGCCCCAGGACGCGTCCGAACACGGCGCCCATGAATATACGAACAAAATGTATAGAAGCGTCTCGACAAAAACAAAAAACACCTAACGTCCGCATCCCGTCTCTTGTATCCTACTAATATTATAAACGCGAAGGTTTGTAAAGATGTCTTGATGTATGTTTGTTACTCTTTCACGCTGAAACGGCTGAACGGATCTGGATGAAATTTGGCACAGATATAGTTTATAGTCTGGAAAAGCGCATAGGCTACTTTTTATTCTGGAAAAATGTACAACAAAAAACACCTAACGTCCGCAACCCGTCTCTTGTATCCTACTAATATCATAAGCGTGAAGGTTTGTAAGGATATCTGGATGTATGTTTGTAACTCTTTCACGCTGAAACGGCTGAACGGATCTGGATGAAATTTGGCACACATATAGATTATAGTCTGGAAGAGCGCATAGGCTACTTTTTATCCCGGAAAAATGTACAGTTCCCACGGGATAGATTGTTTTTGTTTTTCAAATTAACCATGACGCATTTATCCTTACGTCTTTGTTATCCGGCTTACGACTTATCCGGCTGTATGCTAGGATACTATACACAACTGGCAATCAGGCCTTATCACAAGTTCTTACAAACAATTATGTTTCAGAAACGTCGCTTTTCAAGCTCAAAGCAACACTACTTCAATACAAATTTTATAGGTCAAAATCCATAATATTAAAGTTTTATCACTTTGATATTGCTTGAAGACGATATTTTATCTCGACGAGATAATTTTGTATGGAGATACTGTGATCTAAAAAAATAAAAAACACGATCACGACTGTAATCCCCAGGCTCGGTAGATATCTCCTCAGACCTCTTGTGACCTAAGATATATTATCAAATTCACAGGATTTTACAAAGACACAATTGTTTGCAACATAGCAGGCATAGTTGGCTCTTCAGGATGGATTTTCGTCCAAGATTTGGCGTCCAACAAGGCCATTACTCTTTAGTAATGAGATTTTCAAGCCCAGAATTTTTAATATTTTCGCCAATAATTCCACTGACAATGTACCCAACTTAGGGCCAAAACACACAGGGATATTACGACGTCGCATCGCGATGACCGCAAAACCATACGATGGCGCGTCGTTAAAATTTGCGATATCCATCTTAAAATTCACGATAAGATATTGAACGTTGTGGAAATCTACGGTGTCCATCGAAAAACTCACGATGAAGAGACTTGATGTCTAGCTAGAAGATTTTTACGGTGGTTTCCACGACGTCGCATCGTGTGACGTCACGACGCCGTGTGTATCGGCCGTTAGCAGCACTGTTATGTGTTCTGTGAGCCAGCATCAGTGCCTTGTAATAAGGTTTTGTAGGACCTCCGACTTTCATGGATCCATGCCAAATGTTACTCTCTTTATTAAGCATATTTTTAAAATGTTCCACTTTAGAATGTCGTTTCATTAAAAATAATGCTCCTTTTCATTTGAAAGAGAACACTTAAAGGTCTATTATTTCAGTTAAATTGCTGTTTTCCTGTTGGCTACACTTGTGCACACACAGCCGCAGATATAATCCGCTGATAAATCAGGGGCCTTACCACAAGCTTTTACAAACCATCATGTTTCAGAAATGTCATATTTCAAGTTTGAATTAATACAAATTTTATAGTTTACTAGCTGTTTCCCGCGACTTCGTCCGCAAAAATCCATTAATTATTACACCTTGGGTTACATTATTGAAGTTTTAGTAGGGATCCTTAATTTTCTCTAGTAATAAATAAAGCTTATGTTACTTAGGAATAATGTAGCATTCTAATGGTGAAAGAATTTTTGAAATCGAACCATTAGTTTTTGAGTTTATTCGTTACAAACAAAAATACAAAAATACAAGACTTTCCACTTTATAATATTAGTATAGAAGTAAAGATGATACGAAATATCAAAGTTATATTACTTTAATATTGCCCGAAGAGCTTAGGGTAAGACTCCTGAAAGTCAACATCACATTGAGGTTCTATTCATCAGGGAGCTGCGTCAACAAATAAATTGCAAATGACTGTTCAAAGCCTCCAAAGCCGTTAAACCACATTGAGCAATAAATACAGGCGCTGTGCGTTGCCAGGGGGGCGGGGGCGGGGGCGGGGGCGGGGGCGCAGTCGCTCAACGAGAAAAAGACATGTGTGAGGCTCTGGAACACAAGTTTTGGTGCTTTGGTATAAAATAAAGGAGTTTGATGAAGCAAGAAGCATTGATCAAAAATTTGATCACAAAATTATATAAAAATCAACAGCATAAAGAACAAAAAGAGCCCTAAGGTGCACTTTATCTTATCCCCACACTAGTTAAAAGAAATAGGGATATGATTAGATCGAGAAGAAGCATCATAAGTACTTAGAACACTTTGTGGTGTCTGTGTGTGGCCTCGTCTTTCGATACTAGGGTCATGACGCACCCCCAGTCGTAAACCGGCTCAATCCAAAATTCATGTTTTTTGGGAAATGAAGAAAATGTGTTTCGATCATCGACAACTTTTGGTAAATCACACTATAACTTCAATGAATAAACAGTAATTTACAAAATTTAAAGTCCTCATGGTTATTTTGTCTGAGGACTACTAATATGGATAACAATTTCCTTAAAAATATTGAAACATTTACAAGTTAATCGATTCTAAAAAAAAAACTTCCAATAATGAGTCACTTTAGTAGTAATCACCTACTAAAATACCTATGAACTTTTGACGTATCTACAAAGAGGTCTCTTTAATTCCCAGCAACACACCCTAACACATAATACATTCAGCACGAAACCGACCGAACTTGGTTTAAGTCACAAAAATACCTTAGTTTACAGCTGTAAAGTGACTCAAAACAAACCTCAGTCGCTTTAAGATTGAAATTAATTTAGAAAATTTACCCCGAGTTTTATACTATAATGACGCATTGAGGTTTATGCCACTTTCTCTCTAGTTGCGCAGCGTAAAACTCCAACGTAACACTAAATACGTCACTATCGTAATGACGATAGGCACCGGACTCGATATTAAGAAAGAGACCAAAGATTACGTATCTCCTTTTCTAGCCTTAATCGGGCAGTTTCTGATTTACCAGGCGATAGAGCGCGCTTTTTTGAGTCGTTCTGCATACTTAACTCAATTCACCAAAATTTTGGATTGAGCCAGTTTACGACTGGGGGTGCGATGAGTTTACATCCAGACGTGCACCACTGTTTTGTACTTTAAAACGATGAAAAAAGCCGGCACGTCATTGAAACTATATTGCTTTATATATATGAAACTGTATATGGCTTTATCTTGTAAATATAAAATTGGATTTATCTGGGCCAGAGTGACTTAGGCCAAATTGAATACTAGCAACCGCGCGCGACTCTAATCGCGTGGTACCTATCCGAATAAAAGTAACCTATGTATTTCAAGTCATAAACTATGCGTATTTCAAGTTAAATCCCAATCCGTTCAGCGTGATTGAGTAACAACCATCCATACATTTATCCATCATCCAAATTTTTGCATGTATAATATTAAAGGTAAAATACATTATGGCCGCTGTAAAAAGCTATTTTAAATTACTTTCAGTCGACTATTTTTTGTTTTCGAAATATTTTTTGAACACTAGTTTATTTTAGCGTCGGTAATTAGCCAAATTCGCTTTAGTTCTCGCGATGGACCAAGCACGCGAGACCCCGATACTGCTGTGTTACTGCAACGGTTGGCTCGAAGACACAGTTGAATGCAAAATACAATTTATTTATTGGCACCATTGATGTTTATACCAGAACCAACGTGCCAACTTATGGAGCGCGGATTAAAGGACCCGTCACACCGATTGCGGTCCGGCTGCGGACCGGTGGTTAGCTCAACGTACTCAGTTCAAAATACTATAGATAAAACAGTTGTACACGGTAAACAATAGAAAAATAGTACTGCGAAGGCTTAATGAGCAGTTTGATAACAATCCAAACCTTTTTTTATCTTTATTTAGTAGCCGATTCGCTTTACGAGTATGGGCTATTCAAATAATTCTTGACCTTAGTTGAAACATCAAATTTTATTGATATTTGATTTGAATAAATATATACGTAATACGATAATTTATAAGCTTTTGGACATAGATTTTTTTAGTAAGAGCGTAACACAAAAAGTCTTAGGACTGTATCCCATCTAGTAAATATTAGCAAACTCTATTGCAGTTGCGACTGGCCCGCATTCGGTGTGACGCGGGCCATGAGGCCATGGATTAAATGGGTCGAATCGTTATGCCATAGCTTTTTATGGGGCTGTAAAAAGTTTTGGGTTATGTGGAGGCGTTCTTAGCTTTTTATTATAGCGAAGTAATTTTTATTTGATGGTACTTTATGGGGTGTTGAATATGTGTAATGATGGTAATCTGGAGCCCGTCTTGTCGCACATAAAACGTTCTACTAATAAAATTGCCCAAGTACGAGTGTGTTGAGTCTCTCGATGTCTTAACAAAACTCCTTTATGTAAAATTCACTCACCTTAACCTCAATTACCTATTCTGAAGGAGTTTTCATAAAAAAATATAAATAGGTAATACAGCGGTAGACTGGAAAAAAAATATTGTAGAATATAAAGAAAGGGTGCTTTGTTAGACTAAAGACTATAAAAATGTATGTTATAACGCCTTAAAGCACATACTTAAGCCCAAACCTTGAACACCACAATGAATATTCAAACCATTTTTATAACACTTTTCAAGTCTAGAACTATGAACAGTAGATATAAAATACTGAAGTATGCACAAAAACCCGCCATACGACACTTTAAAATAAATGCACAATTTTGTCACGTTTTAGAATTCCAGCAACTGAACAAACCTTTCGATCCTTGTACATCATCAGCGACCTCCCGCTCTCTCTCAATACAAGTCCCGAGTCTTTAGGTATATTCAGTACTGCGAGTAAAGAAGGTGTCGTACTACGAGCGAGCACATAATCGTTTCATATCGTAGTTTCTCGTCGATTGCGCAAGCAAATGAGCCGTGAGGAATGTATTGTGTGCGAAAGAGACAAAGGCAATGGTGAAGAACAGAATAAATTACTGTCGATCTACTTTGTTAGATGCGTATTTTGTAAGAGATTCGTTATCCTTTCCACTTGGGATTTGTACTTTGAAATCCGATATCAGACTGTAAGACGACGAAAAAAGATTAATTTGTTTTTCTAAAACACACTTAAAACTTTTAGAACACTGATTTTTCTCCCAAGTTTCCGTTTTCGGTAAAGTTTTTACTTTTTATTCTGGACATTGTAGGGGCAGTGGTTGTCTTTGCCATCCGGTTCTATGTCATGGGTTCTATTCTAACCCGATAGAATACCACACTAGGAAACTTCGGCTTAGTCACCTCCGCATGTATTTATCGGACGAGGAGAGTGTTATGTATGAATGTGTATGGGTACAGGGTAAGAGGTAGGCCAAAGAAAAGATGGATGGAATGTGTAAAAGATGACATGAGTAAGAAAGGAGTGAGTACTGATATGACAAATGACACAGGGAAATGGTAGAAGATCACATGTTGTGCCGACCCCACATAACGTGGGAAAAGGACAGGAAAATGATAATGGCATCTCGAGAAAAGAATGCATGTTATGAGAAGAGATGAATGTCATGTGAAAAGAAGAGTGTTAGGTATGAATGTAGATAGATACAGGGGTAGAGGTAAGCCAAAGAAAATATGGATGGACTATGTTAAAGATGACATGAGTAAAAAAGGAGTGATTTCTGGGATGACGAATGATAGAAGAAGATAGAAGAAGATATGATGTGCCGTCCCCACATAGCGTGGGAAAAGGACAGGAATATAATGATGGTTCAATTGGCATTCTCATCACAAGGTGAATAAAAACTCTGTGTTCCCAACTCAATATAAAACAAATAGACTGGGGCGAGAGCGCTCCGTCAAAGCGCGGTGATCTATCACTCAAGATACGATTTGTTCCAAGATTGGACGACGAGTGCAATTTTAAAATTTAAAATGTTTTATTCGCGCAGTTTTTCTATTGCTTGACAGGTCAATATTAAAAGAATTCCTTTAGAAAGTTTTTTTGCCTCTTTGGAGCACTGGTGCTGTAGTGGTAGCATCCTTGTCTCATGATCCGAAGGTCGTGGGTTCAAACCTGGTCGTGAAACAACGAGATTTCCAATCTAAATATAAGTATTATCTACACAATACATAGTTGTTACACAGTTGAGCTATCTAAGGACCGTTACAAACGATCTATAGCTCAAGTGATCCAGATCACTGCCAGATGGAAGCTCTATAAGTCGCTGGTGTCTAAGAATATATAAGCGGAATTATTATCGACAAAACTCGCCACGATACAAAAACCATGTAAAAATAATAAAGAAAATAAAATAAAAACTGACGGTTTAGAAAATACAAAGCATACATTTTTCAAGTAATTTTCTGTCCTAAAACGGAACACTATTGTGTACTAGATAGAATACAATTCCACAACCTCGGCATAATCACAGTTGTGTTCCAGGGCCGGGACACGGTAGTTTCCAACGTGTGAACAAACTGCAAATGTAAAAACATTAAAATCCGGAAAGCCACCGACCGTTTTACTAACAAGAAACAGAACTCTTCATACGTTTACAGTGTACTCAATAAACCGCAAAGGTGGGGACACGGTGGATAAGCGGCAGCGGTGTACGAAACTATGAAAGAACGTTAAGAAGCCTTAGAAGCTCTTCGAGCAATGTCAAAGTAATATAACTTTGATATTACGTAAAGTAAAAAAAAAACAAAAATAAAATGATCACGATTGTAATCCCCAGGCTCGCTAAATATCTCCTCAGATCTCCAGTGACTTATCTTGACATATCTTTGAGGATATACTCGTATAAAGAAGGTAGTCAGAGTATTGAAGTAGTGTTACTTCAAGCTTGAAATGTGTGCTACAAAATTCTAAATCATGTTTCTGAAACATTGATTTAGACTTTTGTTACTCAGAATAATTGATTTGAAGGAATGGAATATTTTTTGGTTCCGCAAAAAATTGGCTTCTGTATTTTTTTTTAGGTTTATATTTCCATTCTTAACTTGTTCTATTTCAGTTTTTATCGCGTTATTTTTCAAATGGTTTTTAACAGTTAGTCTAGTAACATTGATTTTTAGAGGACATCCAAAAAGGGGTAGGCTGAGTCACGTTGCATCAAAGTGATCTTTGTGATTTTATTGAATAAAATATTTTTAATTTTAATTTCAATATCATCATATTAAGCACATGCCATATATTGTTCAATAGATAATATTCCGCTGATTCCGCTATATTCATCATAGTTAAAGATATTCAACGCTATATTCATTGTCACCATAACCGCTCCCGATCCGCGCACTCATTATAAACTCGCGAGACAAAAGCCCGGAGCTCAAGTTTTATTAAAATACAAAAAGGAAGCTTTCTGGTACCTACCGAGGACTGTGTATTGTAGCACTTTAAGGTTATTATTCTCTACAGTATTTGGCAAGGTTTTCAATTGATTACACTATTGTGAACAAGAAATCTGGAACCAATGTTAGAACTTCTTGGTATCAAAAACTATGAGTTTTTTATTATTATTTGTTTTATCCAACACTAGCCGATGTCTGTAGCTTCTGACTTAAAAACTTAACAAATTATATACTAAAACCTTCCTTGAAAACCACTCTATCTATTGGTGAAAACGGCATGAAAATCGGTGCAGTAGTTTTGGAGTTATTGCGAACAGACAGACAGACAGACAGACAGTGGGAGGACCACATTGTTTGAGAACTAATGGATGAAAGTTTATTTTCCGAGAACAATAAGTTTGGCTGTGGCGGGAAGTATCCATCTGAACTTGACAGCATTTGGACAAAACTTTCTGGTCTTATATGATCACGCTTGTAAATTGTTACTATAAAAAGAAACCATATTTTATCTACTGTATACAAAATGGTTTCATCACAAGATTCAAGCCTTAAAATTTTATCATTTCACTGCAAAGGTGGCGCCATAACTCAGAAGTGAACGTGAATGTCTCACGCTTTGCGATTTATTGAATTCCCAGGTAAAGTTTTCTCAAAGAGCATGCACAAAAGGGAAAATTGGAATTTCATAATTATAAGGAAATGCATACAAAGTTGATTGCCTCATTAAGGCGGCCAACGTGCTTGTACCTCGGAAGGCGGGCAAGGGCAACTAGTTGTTTTCAAAGTTCTTAATAAGCATACTAGAGCATAGTATTATTTAATCTGTGGAAAGAGTTTATTTATAAGGTTTTTAATGGCGAAAAAGAGAAAGGCCAGGTCAAGAGTGACCTAAACCGACGCGCATGTATGAAAAATGTAATGAGAGTGAATGAAGCAAATGAGGTATGTATGTCAGGATCGTAGCAAGTGGAGATCCGTGGTCTCTGCCTACTCCATCGAGAAACAGGCGTGATTTTATGTATGTATGTATGTATATTTTTAAGGGCATCACGATTGACTAGTGCTTAGCTTCGTGTAGTAAATTAGTTTTTAGAAAAACTAATTATGTGACCTACCATCGTGAATATAAGGTTTAATATTCCCGATATCGCAATATTATTCAAATTCAAAATATTATTGTCCAATAAAATCACAAGTATTTTCTCAGTTGCTTATATTTCAGTAGTTGTCAGGTAGCTCAAATATTTTTTGTTTCAAATCTTCTTTTTCTAAGTGTATCTAGTCCATTCAAACCAGTGTGTGGTAAAAGGATACAATTGCGGCGGCTCTTTTTGTGTTCCATGTAAACTATATTGGACACATAGCGTAAACACCAAAATAAATATTTAGACATTTCTCGTAAAAAATACGGCCATGTTTTCGGTAACACTGTGCAAAGCCATAAAACAATGTCGACCTGCCGATGTGAACATTGCACATTCCACCGTCCACAATCACTAAAGCGGCCATCCGCCCTTGTTACCGCATTCTTACCGACGAAAAGTGGCGTAAAAGACGTGATTAAGGACACTAAACGTAATAAAGGGAGCGGAATGTCCTCGAGATGGGCGGCCCATTCCCCGAAGTATAATCTACAAGATATCCTTTTTACTTACTTCTATTACATACCGTTTGGTTTCACGCCAATTGTTTTTGAGTCGCTTTCATTGCTGTAGATACGTGCGTATTACTATTTATACTGCTGTTGTGTATATGTATTTATTATTGAAGCGATGCGCTCTTAGAACTTGTATTTATATATCTAGAACAGAACATGATCACGACTTTAATCCCCAGGCTCGGTAGATATCTCCTCAGATCTCTAGCTACTTACATCTTTGAGGATATCTATAAAGTCCAAATATGATATTTTGCACATGCCCACATGTTGCTGAACAATATACATTTTATATTATCCGACTATATGCAAAAGGTTGGATGGATGAATGTATGGATGTTTGTTACTCAATCACGCTGAAACTTTGTTTTGAATGCCTAACAGCAAGCATTTTGATTGTGTTAGGTTATAATACAGGATAGGATATAATTAATTTCAAAGCTCCACATGCTATATTTTCTTCTTGCATAAAAACACTTTGTTTTCGTGTTATTTCCATTCCTATCGCCTGAGACTGAAGTAAACAGAGCATTTATTTTATTAGATATAATTTTATAACAAACCACTTCTCTTCAAGTTGGTAATATTCTCATCATATCAATCAAGTTGGGAGGCTTGCTTATAGTTTGTGAATTATTTGGAAAGGACTGATAATCCTGTAACTGCTGAACGAAGGTTTCTCAGGATAAGGTTTAAGTTACAAGAGAATACGATTTCATTGAAAGAACCCTTATTTTTAATGTTATTCCTAGATTTTTTTTATCTGTACCTATCGTCTTTACATAGATTGAATATTATCTATTTAGTGTCAAATGCACCTTTTCACCACGAAAAAACTAGTGAATATGATAAGAAGTCATACAATATTTTTATTCTCTACTGATTCTGTCACCAGTTCTTTCGAACCGGGGAGTGAAACTAGTAAGAACCAGCAAGTGAAACAGTGAGAACCAGCGAGTGAAACAGTGAGACCCAGCGAGTGAACAAGAGAACCAGTGAGTGAATCTTCATCATCCTAGTATATTAAACGCGGATTGTTCAAACGCTTAATAGTATTATAATAATCTTTATTATTGTGGCACTCTACGATGGTTCCCTAAGGACCCTCCCGATCCTATTGTGAGGGATTACCGCGCCCGACACGACTTAGCCAACTCCGGAGCCTCAGAGGTGAGGGAAAGAAACGCTATTTATATCCCGGATTAGTAATGTGTGTCATTCATTACGTCATTAACTAAGGTAGGATTATTAGTATTGCAGGATTATTGCAGACTCATCGCAGGCTTATTATAAACTGACGAGGCGTGTAATTGGCTAGATGGAGACATTCACTTTTGAAAATACATCGTATTATCCTTTTATAATCATAGTTTTTTTCTTTTTTTTTGTCACTAGTTTTTCCAACTGGTGTGGTAAAAGGATTAAAGTGCATAAATGAATAATAATAAATAATATTGGTGAACATAATTACAGAGCGCCTATTACACTATTTTTACAATATGCGTTGCACCTTCGTTATAAGTAGATTTTTAAGAGATAGCGCGCACGGGCTACTTTTTTCGCCGTGACTTTTTCGTCACTTATATCAAGTCTTATGGTTATGTATGGAGATGTCACTCAGTTGTCACGTCGTAACATACATAACCACAGACTTTATCTACTTTTTAAAAGTAGCTTATGTGCTATTCCAGACTATAAGCTATCTCTGTACCAAATTTTACCTAGGTTTGTTAATTTATTGCCCTTTCAGTGTGAAAGATTAACAAACATCCATACATACAAATTTTCACGCTTATAATATTAATAGGATTTGTTGAAGGTGCATTATTAATTAGTTTTCTCTTAACATAAAATTGACTTACATATTATCAAATTTCAAAACAAAAATATATTTTTAGTAGGATTATATCAAGTAGAGTATATAAAAACTCGTACAATACAATCCAATCGTATTTCCGCGTGCAACAAACGAGCGAATCAAAGCTCACCTCAAAATCCAATCACAGCCGGGCAGCCAATAAAACCGTTATCTCGATAGACCACATAATCCTTTTCCAAATTACAGGAAGCCTTCGGAGCTCCGGTCACGTGACCCTCGCCGCTCAGTAGGTACGTCTACCATGAGTTGTCACATTTAGATTGGCTGACGTTACTACAGTAGTAATAGTACGATTTTGACATTTGTCAAAACTGTTACTCATGGTACCAAATTCTAAGCAAATAATTAATGAGCGCAAACTACAGTCGCTGTAGTACGCTGTGACGTAGGATAGTTAGCTACGTGAGGTTTTAGTACCCAACTATCCGCTAGAGGCTGTAGGCAAGTTTTCATACATTTTTTTAACTACAGTCGCTAGCGAGTGTAGATAGTGAAAACTCATGGTAGACCTACAGCTCCTGTAACGGGCTTTAATCTGACAACTTGTCATTCTGCGAATGGGGTTCAAGGTAGTTATGCTATTGAATATTAAGAGGTTATAAAAAATATATCACAACTGTAATCTTAGGCTAATAAGAAATAGTTATCGTCAGGATGATGAGTAATCTGTCCTATTTAACATAGAAATGCTATTCAAAAATTGCTTCCCAATTGCTTCCTTCCAATAAGAGCTTCATCTATATTTTAGAAGAAATTTAACATTTATAGGTGACCGTTCATTCTGATGTCAAGATGGCTGGTGTGGAATCGCTGAAATCTATAATGCTAATAATTGCTTCCGAATTGCTTCCCTTAAAGCTTTCAAACCTAAATCTTGTACATAATCAAGATATCAAAAAAAAAACACTAAGCAAATTTCTTATTGTAGGAAGCAAATAGAAGCAATGAGGAAGCAATTTACTGATAGAATTTTAACGTTAAATACAACAGGTAACTTATCATTCTAACGGAAACAAAATATCTTCTCAGATCTCTAGTTAGTGAGATTTTTGAGGATATCTAAAAAGGGTAGTCAAAGGCACATCCAGACATGATTTTTATCACTGCCAGGGATCACTATGGATAAGTTTGTACGTTAATTTGTCAATCAGAGAGTTACGTATTACGATTTAAATTTGGAGCCTCAGAAAATTTCGTTTATCATTCGAAATAGGAACGCCCGATAGTGATACTTATTTAGAGCTGTTACAACAATTCCGTCTATTTTTAGGCTTCGTAATTTTAACTCATCTGAGCTTATTCCCTTATGTGCATTTTCAATACCATCGTGAAATTTATGAGCAGTTATGAAAAATGTCTTGGGTTTTCTTGATACGAGAATATTTCCGAAGCGTCTTTAAACTGTAGTACAATTTTTATCATTTTTTAATCTGAATCTCGGAAACGGCTCCAACGATTTTCATGAAATTTAGTATGAAGTGGGTTTCGGGAGCGATAAATCGATCTAATTACGTTTTACTTTTAGAAAACGTCGTTTACTTGACGATGGGCTTGCAACCTGTCACGTACGGAATAATAACCATTGTGCAAAATGTGGGCATGTACCAAATGTCATGTTTGGACTTGCCTCTGTCTACCTCCTTTAGATATCCTCAAAGATCTAAGTAACTAGAGATCTGAGGAGATATCTGCCGAGCCTGGATTGCAGTTGTGATCATATTTATTTATATTTTACTAAGAAAACCGTCATCCAGGTACTATTATTTAGATTACCTGTTTAAACAAAGTGTCAGCTGTGAGCATTGAATATCGTTATCGATAGCTTCGTTATACCAGCATCTAAATTAATCTCAGACGTTGATCAACCCGAAGAATACTTAATTACAGTCGCTAAAACTGTTTCTAAGATTTCGTCACCGTTATTTGGTAAGGAATACAAGTCACGAATTATTTTTGAATGACCTAACAGCTGTAATTCCTAGGCTTGGTAGATATTTTTTCAGATCTCTAGTTATTCAAATCTTTGAGGGTAACAAGTCACAGCTCAGTTGGTAGTAACTCTGCCTTCTACACTGAAGGTTGTGGGTTCGATCTCCACCCAGGATAAACATTTGCGTAATGATGTTTGGTTCTATCTTTGGAGGTATTATGTATTCTATGTATGTATTTATAAAAAACTATCAGCTTAGATTGGGGCCAGATGGCGCTTGGTAAAATGTTTGCACATATTTTATTGTTTTCTATTTTTGTCTTATAAGTAGGTATTTTATAAGTTTTATTACCCGACTGCGAATTGAAAAAGGAAAATAATGTGTTTAGGGGTATATTTGTATGTTTTTTGGCTGTCGCTGTAGCCCAAACGACTGGACGGATTTTGACAAATGAAACGTTGGATTTTTCTGAATCACAAAAATGACATAGGCTATACAAATTGTCAAAAAATCTCATATCGCGGCTGTAAAAATCTATTTTCAATTACGTTTGGGCGGTTTTTTTTATTTTTTGCAATAAATACTTGTTCTTTAGGTATAAATATTAATCTGCCGTTGTCTACAAGTTATTATTATTCATGCGAGACTTATCCAAACATGATTTTTACGAAACTTTCCACTCATATGAACGCTTGGAACTTTTCGGTCGTCATAGCGTTGCCGTTTTCAAAGAAACCATTACTTTAGAAGCTCTGACAATTTATATTTTAAGCGAAGTCCATCACGCCTCGCGTCTCCGAGTCAACTGAGATCGCTTTTGATTTGTTTGTATTGTTAAATGGACTGCAGATGGATTAAATTGGATCGTCAAGATTTATAATTAAAATATAAATTAAATGAGAATTGTATTTCGATGTTGATTGGCATTCCTGATTGGAATTACTGTGCAAATGATTTTTGGAATAGGTGCTTTAATAAATCAAATACCAGGTAGTACGCAAGCTAAATCTAGGTATTAACTTATCGACTAGTGTAACGCGGAGCTTTATTAGTTTATAGAACGGAACACTCGCACTCGGGGTAGGTGACGCGGTTTACTTTTTACACGCACGGTACCCCAACACGCGCGCTAGGCAACGCGCGCAGGCGAGTGCGCCGACCAATCAGCGTGCGGCGCGGGTAGCGTGGCTCGACTCGCGCATGCGCGTTGCGATGGACGCGCCCGCGCAACAGCCGGCGCATGACGCGCGCGACGCCAGTCGGCCGGCGAGCGGCGTACGTTCTATAGCTCCGTCAGTGATCCTTCTCTATAATTCTGGTGTCGTTACGTTATAAGATTTCTGTATACTTTTGTGATAATCTAACTATTTCTTGTAACTGTGTGCTTTATAATCGTGTCTCCCTTTCCATTCTGAATAAACTTTACATTATATTTTAACGAAGTGTTGTGCTTTCGGTAACCTACCAAACCTAGTTACTGGACTAACACTACCTCCCGTTAAACTAGTATTTATTTAAAAAGTAGCTATTGTCATCGACTTTGTCCCTATTTAATTCACTTTCAGAGTTAATGGTAAAGAGTAAATGTATGACTATGGCTATCCTTTGAATATCTCTATGAATTTGCATTAAATATATTAAAATACAATGCGTGGAAGTTTAGTATACAATTAGATGACACTATTAAATAGCAACAATAATAGTTTGTACTTAACAATTTCAGATGAGAATATCTCTTGTTTCATAATTTTTATATCGTTATTTTCAAAATCTATCTCACGGAAATCATACATTTTTTTGGAATTAAAAGTAGCCTATGTGCTATTCTAGACTATAATTAATCTTTGTGCCAAATTTCATTAGAAGCTATTTAGTAGTTTTTGCGTGAAAGAGTAACAAACATACATCCATACATTATCACAATTTTTCACGTTTATAATATTAAGTAGGATAAATACTTAGAATACATAATAACACCAAGACATAGATGAAAATATATGCGGTCATCACACAGTTTTTTGTCCTAAGTGAGGATCGAACCCACAACCTAAAGCAGGGAAGGCAGAGCCACCACTGAGCTGTAAGGTCAGTTTATAAACATGCGACTATTTTGAATCTTATACCTTTAAACGAGCAATTCTTGTATATATGTATATATATATATTTTCTGAATCTCGAAAACGGCACCAACTATTTTCATGAAATTTAGTATGTAGGGGGGTTCGTCGGCGATAAATCGATCTAGCTAGGTTTCATTTTTAGAAAACGTCGTTTACCAATAAAAAAACCGAGCACAGCTCAGTCACCCAGGTACTTTGAATTTAATAGAGCTATACCATAAAATGTGCATATGATAAACAAACAAACGGACCGCAATTCAATCACAAATTAATCATGTAGAGTCCAATATGCGTCGTACAGTCAGCAACATTGCTTACTGTCGAAATCTGAAACCAAAAAAAAAACGATTAAATGCTAACGAATAGATTAAGTGTCAAGAAACATTTGAATTATGTGTTTTTATTTATTTTAACTATTGTAATTTAGCGCGACTTTGTTCGTGTAATGTTTTTTTCATACAAACTTAAATCTCTCAATGTATCCATTAGAGGTTGAATTTTGGGAAACCATTTCTCAGTCATCACACTATTTCAAAAGAAGTGTATATGGGATGTAGTCTCTAGTGTATATGGGATACAAACTACTATGCGGAACGTGGACATTATGCCCAAGTATAATGTATGGACGTGCCTTTAACTACCCTCTTTATACTCAACAAGATTTAAGTAGCTAGAGATCTAAGTAGGTCTACCTGAATTTTCTTTTTATTGTGTTTTGTTTTTAAACAGGATGGTGAAATAATAAGATTGTATTTTTGATTATTATTAGTATTAACGGGTATTTATCACGTTCAAATTACCTTTATTTTCCCGACGTTTCGACAGGTTTGCCGTCTACCCGTGACCACGACAGCGTGCAAACCTGTCGAAACGAAGGGAAAATAAAGGTAATTCGAACGCGATAAATACCCATTAATACTAATAGTAATTTGTTCAGATCGCGTAAGTTTAAAAGTATATATTGTCTTTTGATGTTTACCTGCAAATTACTTAGTGATATTTATAAAAAAATATGTAAATAAAATAATGTTAGTTTTTGTTTTTTACAGCTGACTGTACATTCTCACGGCTAGTACCTAATAACGTTGAACTATGCAGTACACAATACATTAGTAAAACGTATAGTAATATTTGCTGTGGTGATTGGCGGATTACCTGATTCGTTTATCATTCATCACTAATCGATTAGTAATATTGATTTCAGTCAAACAGTTACTATGAGCAATTCTAAACAATTATTTCCTGCTTCTGCTAAATTATTTCATTGATAAAACATGAGTGGTATAGGCTATCCACCTTCTGACTTTACGGTCGTGGGTTCAAATCCGTGCAACACTAGATCTTGATTCGTAAAAATTATGAACGAACGCGTGAACGGGTTCATAAATATTAAATGAGTCAATTACTGAATGAGATAATGAGTTGATGACTTATGAATTATCAATGAGCAAATGATAAGTAAAAGCCAAATTATAATAACCAATATTGCGCCTTTGCGTATATTGTGTACTTATATTACGTAAAAATAATAAATAAATAATGCTGGACAATCCACACAGCATCATCTAGCCCCAAAGTAAGCTACTCAAAGCTTGTGTTATGGGTACTAGATAACTGATGTATTTAATACATTTAGATACATAGATAGATATTTTTTATTATACATAGAAAACACCCAGACCAACGGAACAAATTTCTGCAGACCGTACACAAATTTGTTCCGCGGCGGGAATCGAACCCGCAACCTTTTGCGTCGCAGGTGAACTGTCGCCCGCTGCGCCACTGAGGTCGTCAAATGAAGACGAAGTACGAGAGATTCAGCTAGAAGTGTGAGCGAGTCAGCTAGAAGTTATTAATATTATATTAGTGTTATTGTAAGGAAGTACCACTTGATGCTGTATAAAATCATCTTTAATGGACGACTCGAAGGTATGGTGGGTGATTGTTCGGCTGAGACGCTAGAGGGTGGGAGAAATGTTTGCATGTTCTGCTAATATTTCTAACGAGTTTTTAAGGCACACAATGAGTTAACCAATTCTCTAAAAATATGCATTAGGTCAACTCATCCCGCGGGATAAGTTGACAGCGGCCTCAGTTGACTAAAAAGACCACGAGAGAAGTTCATGAAGAATGTTTTAGGGCATAGTAATCTCACGTGTAAGCGACAGGCCATACGTCCGCGCTGTACGCCTACCATGAGTTGTCACATATAGATCGGCTGACGTTACTACAGTAGTAATAGTACGTTACTATGACATCTGTTGAAATTGTTACTCATGGTACCAAATTCTAAGCAAATAAATGAAGCGCAAACTACAGTCGCTGTAGTACGCTGTGACGTAGGATAGTTAACTACGTGACGTTTTAGTACTCAACTATCCGCTAGAGGCGCTGTACAAGTTTTCATACATTTTGACGTGACAAAGTCTTATAATTCGAACGAAAAAACATGACGTCATGCGGTGTTACCTCGATCTGAGGCGTTCCATTCTTATGACGTTTGTCACGTTCAACTATCGTCAGTAAACTGACTTTAACAACCAATTTTTTTTTATCTACAGTCGCTAGCGAGTGTAGATTGTGAAAACTCATGGTAGACCCTGTAATATATCGCTGGGCCATGCATCATGTTACATAACGTATGCTCAGGAGCCACCTTCTCCACCTTCGGATTATTCAGAAGGTTTCGGTGCTTTAAATTGATTTATGGAAAGATTGGAATACGATGATACGTTGCGCGCTGAGGTGCGGAGTTTTGCGTGAATTATAGCCGTTATACGATTTATTCAATGTTCTTTTATAAGGCTTTTAGTGTGGATGATGGGTATTTGTCACGTGAGGCGGAGCCTTTATACTGAACGAGGGCTGATCGATCTTCTTCGATCTTGCGCCGCGACGCACAGCAGCAAGTGAAATAGTATTTATTGCTAAAATTAAAAAACCTTTCTGAAAGTACTCTAAACTGGCTTTTTAAAATCGCCTTATTTGATTTTTTGTCATATTCTATAGCCTGGTTACTCTTGTTATTTAAACTAATCCTTTAAAACTTTCATCATTTATCAAAATTGGTTTAGCTGTTTGGGCTTCAGCGACAGCCAAAAAATCCCGCATCCACCCCAAACACATCATCAGTGTTCCAAAAAAAAATGTTTTTTTCTTTTTGTGATACGGAACGCTAAAAAATAATCCACAAACAAAGACGGGTAGTTAGAGACAACTCCAACATTATATTTGGCACATTTCTACGTTTCTTATCCGCACGTGACAGGTTGCAAGCCCATTGCCTCTATATCTAAAACGATACAATATTGAAAGTGTTATCATGTCGTATAAATTCCTGCCACAAAAAACCCGCGTAGCGCTACGCCACGTAGTGCTACGCAGCTACGCCGTAGCACCGTAGAGATAAGATACGGCAAGGCTTTAAAATTACATTTTATGGGCAATCAATTTCCATAAGAGTTTTTTATGTGAGACTCTTCCCTTTCACGCGGTTTTGTTATCGCGACTAGAAAAATAAGTCGAGATTCAGAGGCGGTTTACTATCTAACAAAATTTTACAAAACATGTTTATCATACTTACACATTTTATTATTAATAAATATTTTTAACAATTTCTTAAAAACGGTGAAGGAAAACATCGTGAAGAAACTGACATACTCTAGAACCAAACATTCCAAGGTGGCTGTCATAGGTTAGAATTCTTATAAACGGCGATGGGCTTGCAACCTGTCACGTACGGAATACGAACCACTTTGCAAAATGCCATGTTTGGACGTGCTTGTAAAGACTCTCTTTAGATATCCTCAAAGATCTAAGAAGACCTAGAGATCTGAGATGTCTACCGAACAATCAGATCTAAGATGACCTAGAGATCTGAGATGTCTACCGAACAAACAGATCTAAGATGACCTAGAGATCTGAGATGTCTACCGAACAATCAGATCTAAGATGACCTAGAGATCTGAGATGTCTACCGAACAATCAGATCTAAGATGACCTAGAGATCTGAGATGTCTACCGAACAATCAGATCTAAGATGACCTAGAGATCTGAGATGTCTACCGAACAATCAGATCTAAGATGACCTAGAGATCTGAGATGTCTACCGAACAATCAAATCTAAGATGACCTAGAGATCTGAGATGTCTACCGAACAATCAGATCTAAGATGACCTAGAGATCTGAGATGTCTACCGAACAATCAAATCTAAGAAGACCTAGAGATCTGAGATGTCTACCGAACAATCAAATCTAAGATGACCTAGAGATCTGAGATGTCTACCGAACAATCAGATCTAAGATGACCTAGAGATCTGAGATGTCTACCGAACAATCAGATCTAAGATGACCTAGAGATCTGAGATGTCTACCGAACAATCAGATCTAAGATGACCTAGAGATCTGAGATGTCTACCGAACAATCAGATCTAAGATGACCTAGAGATCTGAGATGTCTACCGAACAATCAGATCTAAGATGACCTAGAGATCTGAGATGTCTACCGAACAATCAAATCTAAGATGACCTAGAGATCTGAGATGTCTACCGAACAATCAGATCTAAGATGACCTAGAGATCTGAGATGTCTACCGAACAATCAGATCTAAGATGACCTAGAGATCTGAGATGTCTACCGAACAATCAGATCTAAGATGACCTAGAGATCTGAGCTGTCTACCGAACAATCTTGATTATGTTTTTTTTATGTATTCTGTGGAATTCGAACCCACAACACAGCGCAGAAGTAAAAGTTACTACAAATTTAATGATTTAAGATTCTTATGAGGTTATGATATAATCTCATAAGAATCTTAAATCATTAAATTTGCTAAATATTATTTAGCCGAAGATACAACGCTCCTGCAATAACAAACCATAGTACTTCGCATGGAGACCTGCGCCGGCGCCTCCAGACGGAACAATAGCCAAAAAAATTACATAAATCGTCATAACAATTATTTGTCCATGTGTGAGTGTCGTTTTTCGGAAGTTATAATATTTTATGAGGTGCCCGCCGTCTGCCGGCCGCCGGGCGCGGGACAAGTCATAAGCTGTATCGGATTATCAAACGTTGTGTCACTTACGGTGTCAAATATTAACTTGTGATTTGCCTGGATTCCAGACACAACAGAAAATCTATTGTCTCGCGTGGGCCCACGTTCCGGCATGTCAAAGGTTTATCATTCACCAAAAACTAATAAATTACACATAGAAAACAAAGTTCAAGTTACTGACCGCAGGTAATGTACCCAAAAAGCTGGGAACATTAGCTCAATGGATAGCTATACTGATTCTATGACCAAAGTAAGCACCAGCCATGTATAAATAATATAATTTTTTTACGTTATTACCTGACTGACTAATTCAGCCACAACTTAAACAAATAGTTTTAGAGTTGACTATTGGGAAGTAAGTTTTTTCGTATAAGAAAATGAAACAATCCTATTGGTCGGTGTGACACAAATCCGTATTATCCGTATCAATAACGTATCTTAGGTACAAAATCTCCAAATATGTACGACAGGTTGCATTCCAAAAGAAGCTTGTTTCATTAATTATAAGAAAAATATGCATTTTATAAAACGTTGGATAAAATTATTTTGTTAAGAACCGCGCTCTCTCAACACTTGAGGCACACACCAAAAAACGCCGCCAGTGGCTTATTGTCGCTGCGCCTGCCAACTGCTCCAATGTTAATATTATTATCTTTTCAAAACGCGACTCCCATCGCCCACTTTACACGACGCTTTGGAATACGTGACGCGACGCAATAAGCGACGCGTCGCGCGACCTCACGCGGCGACGCAATTGTTTCATGGAAGACGGTAAATTGCATTTGTATTTTGTTTATTATAATGTTTATGTTTATGTCTGGGGAAATGTTGCCGCTTATGAATTGGGGTAATTTTTATTTGCAATATTTCCGTGTGCTTTTTGGTGATAAATAAATTGAAATGTTTTCCTCGTGTGTTTTTATTATGATGAAATTTTATTTTAAAATCTTTTATGAAAAATGATTACTTACTTTGTTTTTATAAATATCAAATGGAAACATCACACAATGCCATCTAGCCTTCTACTACGCAGGCTTGTGTTATAAGAACTACATAAATAGAAAAATAGACTCTTTAGTCAACTGAGGCCGCTGTCAACTTATCCCGCGGGATGAGTTGACTGAGTTGTTGATGAGTTGATCCCGCTGTCACATTTTATGATTTGTATTAAGGCCCAGTATTGCAACCCTTATCATTCTATTACCGCTTAATAGATTACATTGAAATTAAACTACACGATACTCAAGGGTATAAGTGATAAATCAACCGGAGCTAAAACACGAATTAGTTAGAAAACTTTGGTTAAAAATCATGTCAAAAACACCTCTGAAAATTCAGAAATTCCCTAATTTATCCAGAACAGTAAGATATTTTGAATTTCTATTTCACATCAATGTAAATCTGTTAATTTGAAACAAATCAACCCAGCCCTTTTTTGAAATAAGCTATTTACTTGAACATATTTATGTTTTTTTATTAATTGTCGCTTTTGTTATACAATTCAGAGCAGCCATATTATCATGCCGCACTCTACTTACTTGTCTTTTGGGTATTTCGCTTCGTGCTATGTCTGATTCCGCGGAGATCCGCGTTGCTATACGGACCTATGTCACTTTTTTTTGTAACTTTTACGTAAGGAATAGTGTGACGAGTACTCTGGGCCTTAATAAATAAATTTTATTTTTCTATCTGTACATATTATATAGACAAATACTTTGCATTGTATTATCTCAGATAGGTACCTCGTCTATATCTAAAACCTATGTGTATTATGATTTTAGATAAATATATTGTCTAAACCTACAGACATCTGTAGCTATTTCGTTCCAACAGATTCATGCACAGAGAGCTAATACATAACTGTGCACATACGGCTTCTCGCATCTCGACATTGTATCTCGCATATTGCTTTCCATAGAGTGTCTCGGCTCACACAGAGCGCGGCTCCACCGCAACACCACAGCGGCAATATTGCACGAGATGTTTAATCTCGAACGATCGATACCAATTGACTTCTGGTTCATTAGCCGCGGCCCGTTTTAAACACTTTTCCTCGAAATCTGCGCTTCGGGAATAGAATAGGAGCTAGCAGTTTTTTTTTTAAATATTATTATGATCGGAATACTAACTGCAAAATGTGGGCATGTACCAAATGTCGTGTTTGGACGTGCCTCTGACTACCCTCTTTAGATATCCTCAAAGATCTAAGTAACTAAAGATCTGAGGAAGATATCTACCGAGCCCGGGGATTACAGTCGTGATCATATTTATTTTTATTTTTTATGATCATGGCTGTACTTCCCATTGGTGTATATAAAATGTATCGATATAAAAAATATCTAATTTAACTTTATATGGATGTTTGTGACTCAATCACGCTGAAAGGCTTTTCTACTCAATTTGATATTTTAGCGTTATTTTAAAAACTTTTTTACCTCGATTTTAGAGATCTTTCAAGCTGATAGCATGAAGATGGAGAAAAAAATGATTGAATAATAATTAGTTATTCTACGAAAGGTAAATTTAAAATTAACTAATATTTTACGATATAACAAAATTATTTTTTGCGAACAATAACGAAAGTGCGACCATGACTAAACCGTTGAGTAAGACGGCCCAGAAACGGCTGAACGGATCTGGATGAAACTTGGAATACGCGTAGTTTATGACTTGGAATAGATTTTGTCACTGAAAACAATCATGAAATGTGAAAATCGGCTGTATCGGGAGGCTTTTGCCTAGGTCATGACCCGGCCTCGTTCTAAAGCAGATCAATTAACCGAATTCAGGTATCCGTTCAGTGACGATTGATACCGGTATTGACGTTGATGCGATTGACGACGGCGCTCAGATGGAATATTATGTACGTACTTACCTATTTTTTTATTATAAGGTATGGTAAGGTATATACTAAAAAAAGCATATGTCTCAAAATTTGTATAATTTATTTATATTTTGGCTTGATTTGAGAGAGACTTTTGCCCAGGTTCAAAAATCAATAAATAATATTATCTATGTTTTGACACAAAAATTTTTGAAATATTATCGCATTTATATTTCCTAAATTATTATCTGTGTTTCTGCCAGTGGTTTCCTCTATACTGCCTGAAGGCCTGACTGACGTCATAACTTTTAAAACTGATAGGTACTGACTGTTTAACGTGCCATACAGTAGGTCTACCATGAGTTTTCACAATCTACACACGCTAGCGACTGTAGTTAAAAAAATGAATGAAAACTTGCCTACAGCGCCTCTAGCGGATAGTTGGGTACTAAAACCTCACGTAGCTAACTATCCTACGTCACAGCGTACTACAGCGACTGTAGTTTGCGCTCATTAATTTGCTTACAATTTGGTACCATGAGTAACAGTTTTGACATATGTCATAGTAACGTACTATTACTACTGTAGTAACGTCAGCTAATCTAAATGTGACAACTTATGGTAGACCTACAGGCCTAAGTTCACGAAATGAATCTTTAATATTTTTTACAAGAATTTTCTGCGATGCGTTCGATTGTCAATTTTGTCACTTTAATTTTAATGTGTTATTTTGGTGGTTTTTTATATCTTTTCTACATCTATCGGAGGAAACCTCGAGGATTTTGAACAAAACAGCCATCTTTTATTTAAATTTTACATGGCTTTCTGACAATGCTACTAATTCAAACATTTGACACTGGCAAAATTGATCTCAAAAGAGGCAGATACCATAAACAAAGAAGAAGAAAATTTAGGATTAGAATTTTTGTTTTTAATTTAGGGTGTGCGATTTTTATGCTCTCGAGTATAATGTAGTACGGGTAGTGTTACTGCTAAGTCGGCTCTGTACGCAGCCGCGGTCTCCTACACTCAAAGGGATTTCGTTCGGAAACGCATTGCGAGGTTCCAATTGGGCGCACGGCTCGCCACGTCATTAATTCCGTTCGGATACAGCGCGCTCCACTCCGACTGTGCCGAGAGGCTTTCCATGAAAAGTGAATTTATTTACTGAGCGTTAATATTGTCTGTTTCTTTTTTATATCCAAAGGTCGTGGGTTCAAACCTGGTCGTGCACCGATGAGTTTTTCCATTCTAAAAATTTATACGCGCAATGCCAATGCTCTTAAACTGTGAATGAAAACATCGTGAAGAAACTGGCATACCTTAAAACCAAACATTCGAAGGTATGTGTCATAAATTAGTATTCTTATAAGCGATGGCCTTGCAACCTGTCACGTAGGGAATACTAATCACTGTGCAAAATGTAGTCATGTGCCAAATATCATGTTTGGACGTGCCTCTGACTACCCTCTTTAGATATCCTCAAAGATATAAGTAGGTAGAGATCTGAGAAGATATCTACCGAGCCTGGGGATTACAGTGGAGATCATGTACTCGTAGATTCTGAGACTCAGGAAAGAATAAATCCTAGGGTGGAGTGATGAGTAAACGCCCGCATGAGGCCTTCAGTTGTGGGTTCAAATGCGTTTCAAGTTGAGAGTGAAATTGAGTTCAAAAAATAGCAAAAGCTTTGTTGAGCGATATCGCCTCGGTAGCCAGTGTACGTTATAAAGTGGATTTACTACGTTATGACAATGTTAAGGGTTTTGATTCTCAGTGCAGACAAATAGTATGAGCTAAATATTATTAGTTTGATCTAAAGTGTTGTGGTACATTTTAATATTTATTTTGAATGATTGTATTTTGATCTCATATCAATGATTTACGGGTAAATTTTGCCCTTACAATGTTTCTTTAATATAATGGTGACAGTATTGATATATTATTTAATTAAATACTTCGTCATTATCAAATAATTGATAACTGATAGCTGTTCAGATATATATTTGCTTTCTTAGCTTTCTAGCTGCTTTTTTTATATTTCTTAAGATATTTTTAATAAATATAAAAGTGTAGAAAAAATAGCTAATTCAATCCAGCTATGTAGGTCTATCTTTCTTTCAACCCATAGTTCCGCAACAAATTTTTTTTCAAGCCACCAAACAACATCATTTTCCTGTCTTTATCCCACGCGTGGGGTCGGCACATCATGTTTTCTTCTTCCACTCAGTTCTATCATTCTTCAACTCTGAGTCAAACCTCTTACATTCATATCATGTTTCACACAATCAAACCACTTTTTCTTCGGCATTCCTCTACTTGCCCAGATAAACTCATACCCATAACTTTTTGGGTGACATGGTTTGTATGCGTCCTAATCACGTGTCCATACTATGATAATCTAGCATACATCTTTTCAAAAACAAAAAAAAGATGCAAAAATATTTTTTTTTATTAGAAATCAAAATGTATGTAACTCTTCTTCTTCTTCTTCAATTATGGCATCTGTCTCTTAGAGAACAATTTTGCCAGTGTCAAGTGTATTTATTTATAAGTATTGTCAACGTCACAGAGTCATAGTCAAGTAGTCAAGTCAATTTTAAACAAAAGATGGCTGTTTTGTTGAAAATTTTTGGGATTTCCTCCGATGGAATTTGAAGAGAACTATTCACTCTAATTCACATACTTTACACTCGCGTCAAGAACCCGGGCTTTATTGGCAAAATAACCACCAAAATTACGCAATAAAACTCAAAATAACACGAGAAAACATATAAAAACCAGAGCGACGTAGTTGTCAGGCAAATACACCGCAGAAAATCCTGTATGTAACTCAAAGGTGACTGACTGACTGACATAGTGATCTACCAACGCACAGCCCAAACCACTGGACGGATCGGGCTGAAATTTGGCATGCAGGTAGATGTTATGACGTGGGCATCCGCTAAGAAAGGATTTTGATTAAATCCCCAAGGGGATAAAATCGGGGATGAAAGTTTGATTTTGTTTTCAAGGTACCACGCGGGCGAAGCCGTGGGCGGAGGCTAGTATAGACTACAATTACATTATTATACTCGTACATACATGTATTTCCTGTCGGCTGGTACACTTATCCCTACCAAGCTATCCCTACTGGTAGGGATAAGTGCACCTTTGTGTAGATCTATTTCTACCGGTAGGGATAGGCGCACAGAAAATTTCCACTATTCCCTAATGCTATTTTAGTATACTTAATGTTAAATGTTAAATTACCCTACTGCTTTGTGCTCAACTGTGTCTTTAACCAACTAGCTGTGGCGTAGTGACCGCCCGGTCCCCAAATTCAATTATTTACCCAGTTCTTTGACGCTTTGACGTAAAAACAAGGAGTGCCACACTATGCTGTTATCTCTTTCTAACAGCTCGCTAGTGCCCCGGGATTTTAACAAGCTTTTTAGTTTGAGCTGTGCATTTTTTTTAAAGTTTATAGTTCAGTTATTCGCCGAGTGGAAATGTAATTTTCAAACTCTTTGTAAAAAGTAACGTAAAATGTATACCAATATTACTTTAGCGTGCGTGTTTTTTGGTAAAATGTATAAAAAATTAATAAATACAATTAAAACAATTTATTTTTGGAATTTGATCTCACAGGACTCACAGGACTTTTTTGTCTACTCTCCTGACACGTTTTGAAAATGTTTTCATTTAGTTCAAACTAGCTGTTACCCGCGATTTCGTGCGCGTTAGATTATTTTTACACGTAGAGTCCAGCGTGTGCGTTAAATAGCATATCTCTTTTTATTTATCAACCATTTTCAATGAAAAAAAAAACAATCATGCTACATATTTTTCTTATTCAACTAACAAGACTGACTGTCATTTTGACATTGACATTCGTATACATTAAAAATAAGTTCAACCATAGATAAGGCATAACAATTAGTAAATTTTTTTACTAAAATATTATTCGACAATACGAGTATAATATGAATCTCGGAAACAGCTCCAACGATTTTCGTGAAATTTAGTATGCAAGGGGTTTCGGGGCGATAAATCGATCTAGCTAGGTTTCAGTTTTAGAAAACATCGTTTTATTTGTGTTTTCAGGCAATAAAAAACTGCTACTGTTTTACCGACACAGCGTCACTAAAGCTACTCGACAATAGATGGCGTTTTAATCAAACGTCGTAAGATGTCAAAACATTTTTTTACGTGTCTATACAAATCATAAAACGTGACAATAGGATGAGTTGACCGATTAAAAAATTCATTAGGCCAACTTATCCCGCGGGATAATAATAATATAAGCAGGATAAGTTGAAAGCGGCTTCAGGCTAAAGAGCCAAAAAAAACCGAGCAAAACACGGACATCCTAGTAATAAATAGTATAGATATAGACATAGATTCACAAATACCTTTGTCGATAGCATTATAGTTGTCCAAATGAGCCTTCAATTTTCAATTCCCCGAGGTCCGACTATTGACCAGTTCGGGCCAACAATCAAATAACAAAGCCAACAATAGGCCGAGTGGGCCATCAGATGCGAGCGCTGTTTAAAGCAATTGGAGTGATATTAACCAATTGCAAGCCGACCGGCCCGGATCGCTCCCGGCACCGATTTATATCAGACATGAATCGCTACAGGGCGCACTGAAACTCTAACCACATAACCGTACATATTTGAATAGCTCCTGTAACATTTTACAAGGGTAGATGACATAACTAGGTACAGAAAATAAAAAAAAAAATTAAAAAAATACACTACTGTAATCTCCAGGCTCGATAGACATCTCTAGTTACTTAGATCTTTTTGAGGTTATCTAAAGAGGGTAGTCATAGGCACATCCAAACATGATATTTAGCATATCCGCATTTTCCACAGTAGTTAGTATTCCGAACGTGACAGGTTGCAAGAAAATATAGAGCCAAGCAAAAATACTAACCTATGACAACACCTTCGAATTAGCAATGAAAGAATCAATAATGGCTAATATAATAATAATAATAAAGGAATCTGCACTTATCACATTTTTAACTGGTTAATGTGAATATTGTTAGTATTAAGTACTTAGTTTTTTGTAATACCTACTGTGTCCTGCTGGTCAAACATACGCTTTTTTATTTGAAAAGCATGTGATATATATCTGGATGTGCCTCTGTCTACATCCTTTTAGATATTCTCAATGATCTAATTAACTAGAGATCTGATATTTACAAAGCTTGGGGATTACAGTGGAGATATTTGTTTTGTTATATTTGACACAAGTATATGGCCCACACAAACATACGATACAAATTAAAGTCAATTGAAGGCGTTAGGCAATTTGAAAGGAGCCTCCGGATCCGGGCCGAGCCGCGTCCGGTGCGACTGATATTAATCAGGCGAGCGTGGATGCGGTACGTTTCTGATTAACGCGAACAAGGCATAAGCTTTTGTTGTGGATTGTTTTGTAGACTTAGCATCACTCAAAGGCTTAGCTCGGTACGTATGGCCTAGTACTTACTATGGATAAGACAGACTAAGTCAAAAGATTGGTAGTTTTTGGACTACATACATATACCTTTCTCTACGTAAGATGGTCCTAATAAAAAAATGATTATCCTACCTAAATAGGTACGTAGACACGTGCTAAGACGTCAGCATATCATATAATAAAAATAACAAATAATAACTTTCCACACCCTTCACCGATTAAGCTCATAATTCCCAGAAAATCTACACAGCAAAATTTCTAAACCTTCTAAATTTCATACAGATTGGGGTTGTTTAAGTTATGCTCTCACAAATATACTTACACAAATATACAAACACACAAAGCCAAATCGCCCTACTTTCCACTGAGGTTTCCGCTCGCTTCGTTCGTTCAATCAATTAAGGTTGCATGTATGAATTTAGCAATTTGACTCTGTGTGTGTGCTACAAATAAATTATCTTATCTTATCTTATCTTATCTTATTTTTTTGTGCTACATATATCTTTTGCACAACTAGACGTTTTGCTACCTAGACGTTTTGATATCGCAATACGAACATTGCAAGGCGTCTGTGACTTACGCCAAGCGCCACTCGAAGCCCCACTGGGCACGAAGCGATGTACGCGTGAGCAGAATACAGCCGTGCACGTACTAACTATTACCTTATTCTGTGCCTACCCTCGTACTAACTATCAGTTACTCTGTGTAACACCCGTGTCCAATTTCACGTCCCCCCTCCCCTCTAGTGATAACTACGTATATCAATCAGTAGAGGAAACGCATTTCGTTCCCTCTATTATGTTATTGCAATGCAATAGTATCCCAAAGACGCTAAAATGATCTGGATCAGTAGAACTATCTATAGATTGTTTGATTGGTGTATAACCAGCTAAAAAGCCAAGGCTTGTAGATTCTTGTATGTTGAACATTATTCTCAGATCTCTAAGGTAGCTGCGTTAAGCGCAAAGTCAGAGACGAAAGCTTGTCTCATATTCAATTTTACAAAATTTTGTAAATAGGTTAAAAAAGGTTTACTTACCCCATGTTTACACGAAAATATAAAACAGATATTCTACATGTTATTCGCTTATTGCTTACTACTGAAAGAAATTCTGAGAATAACTATAAGTGTGAAAGTGGACAGATATAAAAGTAGAGATAAAACCAAGAAAAAATGGATGGACTGTGTGAAAGATTATGAGTAAGAAAGGAGTGAGTACTGAGATGACAGCTGATAGAGAGAGATGGAAAGAGACATGTTGTACCGACTACTCTCATAACGTGGGATAAGGACAGAGAGATGACAACGATACTTTAACAAATACATTTCAACCTCTATCTGTACAGTCAAATATAATCTGTTCTCGTAAAACATTTGTATCACAACGTGAATCAGAGAAATCGCGGTCCCAGCCGGCTGTCTGCAGACTCCCCGGGCGCACCTCGCGCCCGCTCAGCCACGCAACTACGAAAAGGTGGAGAGAGTTCACTTTCGAGAAATTTTTAAGACGCGGTGGTCAGCTGATCGCGGAGTTTTGCTCTATTTCAGATGCTTTACCCTCGGTAAATAAGGGTCGTAGAAAATAAAAAAAAATATGTCTCAAGTCTTTTTTTTAAGTTTGTTTTAACGTCGTATTTACTTTAGTATTAATTCTAGAAAAAATCTCAAAAATAAACAAAACTTGCTTCTCCTTCTAAAGTTGAGGTCGTTTTCATATTTTTTTTACACCAACCGGTAGATAATTTATTAATAAATAAATGTGTCTTATATTTTAACAAAAAATATAACTTTAAATCTAACACGAATTAATATTTCAAATTATTACAATTCGAAAGGAGAAAACTTAGACTTTACTTCTTTTCTTTTTTAAAGTTGAAATACTAGATTATTTTAATATAAAGCCACATCCACATTTATTGTTCCAGGTAGCGTCCGCTGCACTTTATGTCTGCCCGACCTGGGAATCGAACCGACTACTAAATTAAATAACTCAAAACATCTCTTCGTTGTGCGCTGGATAATTCAGTTTGTGGCTGTGAGTGGAGCGAGTGGGGCTTTGTAGAGTGATTTAATGACGGTGGGACATTATATAGCTTAGGCTATCTACTAACATTTAAAACGCATTTTAGAAAATAGAACCTTATTCGTGTTGTTCGACCTTGTGTGGAAGGGAGCTCGTTTTGAGTTGAAATGAAACGTCATTTAAAGATTGACTAGCGGATTTCTGGTTATGGATTGCTCAACTAACATGACTTTGAGAGAATATTAACTGATCAAGTTTGTAAAAATGTATAGATGTATGTTTGTTACTCTTTCACACTTAAACGTCTTAACGGATCTGAATAAAATTTGGCACAGATATAGATAATAGTTTAGAATAGCACATGGGCTACTTTTTATTTCAGAAAAATATACGTTTCCCGTAGGTTTGTTTTTGTTTTTCAAGGTACCACGCGGGCAAAGCTGTGGACAGACGCTAGTATGATCTGTGATTATATGATGTACTAGCTGTCCCGCCCGCGACTTCGTTCACTTAAAGTAGGTATCTAACTAAACTGAGTTTCAAACAAATCACACTAATAAAAAAATCCCATAATAACTTTGACACCCAATTTTACCCTTTTTAGAGGGCTATTTTGAAATATCCAGGAATACGTTTCTATTTATTTTGCATTTAAAGTATCCAAACCAAAATTAAGACCAATCGCACCACCCTTTAAAAAGTACTCATAAAAACATTGACCCCACATTTGACCCCTTTTTGAAGTCAACATTGAAAAATCCTGAAACACGTGTCCATTTATTTTGTATTTACAGTAAGTACACAAAGTTTCAGACTAATCGCACCACCCGTTAAAAAAATCCCATACAAACATTGACCCCTTTTTTAGAGTTATATTGAAAAATTCTGAAACAGGAAACAAAGTTTAAGGCCAATCGCACCACGCGTTAAAAAAATTTCATATGAACATTGACCCCCCCATTTGACCCCCTTTTTTAAAGTTGTATTAAAAATTCCTAAAACACGAAATTAAGTTTCAGACCAATCGCACCACCCGTTGAAAAATTCCCATACAAACATTGACCCCCCCATTTGACCCCTTTTTTTAAAGGTTTTATTGAAAAATCCTGAAACACGAAACAAAGTTTCAGACCAATCGCACCAGGTTAAAAAGATCCCATACAAACATTGACCCCACATTTGACCCCTTTTTCAAGGTTATATTGAAATATCCTGAAACACGTGTCCGTTCAATTTGTATTTGCAGTACACAAACAAAGTTTCAGACCATTCGCACCACCCGTTAAAAAGTTCACATACAAACATTGACCCCACATTTGACCCCTTTTTAAGGTTATTTTGAAAAATCCTGAAACATGTGTCCATTCATTTTGCATTTACAGAGCACAAACAAAGTTTCATGAAAATCACTCCACGCGTTAAAAAGTTTCATACTAACGTTTTCACCCTTTTTCACCCCCTTAGAGGTGGAATTTCCAAAAATCCCGTCTTAGTGGGTGCTTTTGTTATAAAAGGAAACCACCTTCCAAATTTCAGCTTTCTAGCTTCAGCGGTTTCGGCTGGGCGATGATAAATCAGTCAGTCAGTCAGTCAGTCAGTCAGTCAGTCAGTCAGTCAGTCAGGTTAAGCTCTTATATAGATATAGATTAGACCTGTGCTGGTTACGATTTTCATTCGATCGCAGCCCATACGCGATTGATCGATTATGAATCTATGTGATTTGCTGCCGAGTGCCGTGTGACGCGTTGGTCGGAGATGCTATGCCGGCCGGTACGATCCGTATGTATTGTTATAACGTAAAGATTACTCGTAAGTAAATTTGACCTTATATACCTACTCTTAGAGCTTATTCGTTTCAAAGACTGTGTAACCAACTAAGTACTATTTTTTTCTTTCGCATTCGGTCAACCACGGTCTTTAATTTCATTTTAATAGGGAGAAATCTTTAAAAACCCGTTTGTTTTGGCTATTAGTTTATTGGTCACGATTAACCTATCGTGACGAACGAAATAATCGATTGACAAAAGTCTAGATAGCCGGCCCTAGTTGTCAAAGTTGTAAAAAATGAAAAAAAGTATTACTACTCGTCAATAGATGTCAGTGTTTTTCATTGCCTAAAACACTGATAAAACGATGTTTTCTAAAAATGAAACCTAGCTAGATCGATTTATCGCCCCCGAAACCCCCTGCATACTAAATTTCATAAAAATCGCTGGAGCCGTTTCCGAGATTCCGATTATAATAATATACCTCTATAGAATTGCTTTTTTTTTGGTAAATCTTTTTTTAGGGTTCCGTAGCCAAATGGCAATAAACGCAACCCTTATGGATTCGTCATGTCTGTCTGTCCGTCCGTATGTCACAGCCACTTTTTTCCGGAACTATAAGAACTATGCTGTTGAAAATTAGTAAGTAGATGTATTCTGTGAACTACATTAAGATTTTCACGCAAAAGTAGAAAAAAAAACAACCTTTTTTTTTTCATTAAACCCATAAGTACGTGTATTTATAGGTCTTCAAAAATGATATTGAGGTTTCTAATATATTTTTTTTCTAAACTGAATAGTTGTGAGAGACACTTCCAAAGTGGTAAAATGTGTCCTCCTCCCCCTGTTACTTCTCAAATAAGAGAATAATAAAACTAAAAAAAAATATATGTTGTAAGTATAATTATTACCATGTAAACTTCCACCGAAAATGGGTTTGAACGAGGTCTAGTGTCATAAATCGTAAACCGCAATTTACCTTTCATTCAATCAACTCAAATAAAAAAAAACATTTAATTTCATAAACATAAACCTTGGAAATATTTCTTGTCAAACAGAAATATTTAAATGGGCTCGCATATAGTTAGATCTAAATCCCATCAGTTATCAATAACTTAATTTAAAAAGTAATACACTATTATTAAAAACTTGATCAAAGTTTACGACAAGAACTTTTATATTATGTTACTTGCTGCTACGGAACCCTTCATGGGCGAATCCGACTCGCATTTAGCACTAGTTGTCAAAGTTTTTTAAAAATTGTCAGTGTACTACTCGTCAATAGATGTCAGTCTAAAGTTTTTCATTGCCTAAAAACACTGATAAAACGATGTTTTCTAAAAATGAAACCTAGCTAGATCGATTTATCGCCCCCGAAACCCCCTACATACGAAATTTCATGTAAATCGCTGGAGCCGTTTCCGAGATCCCGATTATATATATATATAAACATAATTATATATATACAAGAATTGCTCGTTTAAAGGTATAAGATATTTTTAACTCTGTTTAAATAGATCAAAAGGCCTTAGACAAATTTAGTAAACAAAAAAGCGTCAAATCACGTGAACCGCTACTAAATACTACTTACTTTTAATATAAACCCGCAATCCTCTGTGCAGCCATTAAAATAATTAGCATACATTTAAGCTGAAAATCCTTAAATATCTGTGTGCTAATCGCACTATCCCCGCGGTTACGGGCGGGGGGGGACCTGCGGGGGGCTCTGCAGGTAGGGGGCGTGCGGGGGGGGAGGATATAATCGCACCTGTGACTGCAATTTATGCTGATTTAGCTTTTAGTTCTCATTGCTTTAATCCTTGTTCAATTTATACTTTCTTACAAGTTTCATTTGTACGCAATTTAGTGGAAATTAGCCCTTATTATCTTTAGATTTTAGTTGTTAGTACATTGATCAAGATAGTGATAAGGAAGAGTCGTCTTGTCCTTCTCCTTCATGTAGGGTCAGCACATCAATTCTTCTCTTTCACTCTCCTCTTTATATCTACCCCTACAATTCACACTTATTATATTTATCTCCCTCTTCCTCACATGACATTCATATCACAAAGACAAGCGCACCCACTCTAGTTTCGGTATTTTTTTAAAGCCTCTAGCTGTACATCGCGCAAAATTTTTTTTTTTCAAATAACCAATAAACTTATTGGCTGAGTTTAAATTTATTGAAAACTTATTCTAGAAAAAAAAACTCACTGATATTTTGATTATTCCTATTTTTCCCTTTGCTCTGTCTCTTTGGGGGGACAGATGGGACTAAAACGTAAATTTGCCTCTCTGCAACGGGGGACAAATAAAACTTTTATTAACTAAAAATCATCATCATCTTCCTGCCCTTATCCCACGTTATGTGGGGTCGGCACAACATGTGATCTTATTCCATTTCCATTCATTTTTTTACTAACTGAAAATGTTTTGACAAAAATATGCAAATGGGATAATTCGATTTTTTTTTTAAATCTTCAAAAAACCGCCTTACATTCGGAAGCTTTCTTCGGTCTACAAATACTGAAGTACTCAATTATGGAACTCCTGAAAGAATTAAGTTTCACGAACAATAAGTTTGAACTCCCCTCGACGAGTCATTATTCCAAAACACTTGGGGATGCCATCTCACCGCGCCGCGTGCGGGCGCGCCGCATTTAGCGGGCATGAGCGGGAAACACCGCGGAAGTGCAGATTTAACCGCGTGTATGATTGCTACATTAAGCGCCTTTGTTGAAAAATTTGCCAGATTAAAAAAACATAGAAATATAAATAGTTAAGAAAAGAAATTATTATTTGTTAAGTTTACTACGATAAATGAATTGAAGAGTATTTTTTGAGCTTAATTTTTTTTCTAAGTTTTTGTAAGTATTGATACTTTCTTTGATTGATAGTTTTTTATAATTTCAAAGACATGTTAATAGGATGAAATAAACTCTGAGGCACACTTTGATCCTTTCACCACACTTGTTTTCAAAGAACTAGTAAAAAAATTGTATTTTCAGAATCATAGACTTATTTCCTTTACAGCTGTCAGGGTTACATTCCGTAAGCAGCGCTCGCACTACACCGCAATGTGCTGAATAGCCCAGTAATTACGTTTCGTCTCACGTGGATTGTTGGGAAGTGAACCCCGACCGCGAGCGTTCTCCCAGCCGCGGCACCCGCCGCGCTGAGTGCACTTCGCGGGGGAAATGCGGTTGCGAGCTCGGTTTTAGGCATTTTACTTTATTTGGAATATGTTTGTAGCTTATAGTTAAACTAGGAAAACTTCCAGCTTTGTTCACATAGTGTTTTTTTTGTACAAACTTCAATTGCACCTTTTAGAATTTTAATTTTGGGGAATCCCCTCTTTTTACAATTTAGACCCCGAAAGTAAACTTCAAAATGATTGTTTAGACTGTGCGTTTATATCAGTCAGTCAGTCAGTCATGAGAGATGTATTGGAACGAAGTTCCTTATCGCGTTGTGAAAGGGAGGGGGCTAAACGGAAAAAAAACTCACAAAAAGTTGTCACGACACTTTTTGCTATAGTTGTAAGCCGTGCGGCGTGCGCGTGTTTCTCTGTCTGTCTCTCTCTCTCTCATAGAAAGCAAGGAAAGGGACTTCGTTCCATCCAGGTGACCCTTGACACCTCTACAGTTTTTTTTTTATATTTAATTAAATTAACCATAAAGTTTAATATTTTTTACGTAAACATAGAATAGAATGGTGTACAAAGAGTTGCCTACGTGCGTAGCACATTTCGTAGTAGTCCGTAGCACACTTGCTACGAGTGACGTAGTAAATAGCTCTACAAAATCTCTACAAAGCAATTGCTGTCATATCAAAATGTCATCTCATCTCTTCTTCTTCTTCTTCAATTATGGCATCTGTCTCTTAGAGAACAATTTTGCCAGTGTCAAGTGTATTTATTTATAAGTATTGTCAACGTCACAGAGTCATAGTCAAGTTGTCAGTCAATTTTAAACAAAAGATGGCTGTTTTGTTGAAAATTCTCGGGATTTCCTCCGATGGAATTGGAAGAGAACTATTCACTCTAATTCACATACTTTACACTCGCGTCAAGAACCCGGGCTTTATTGGCAAAATAACCACCAAAATTAAGCAATAAAACTCAAAATAACACGAGAAAACATATAAAAACCAGAGCGACGTAGTTGTCAGGCAAATGCACCGCAGAAAATCCTCATCTCATCTCATTAATTATATTTTGGTAATTAATGTCAACTAACTAAAATTTTATAATACTTAGTTTGACACTAAATATAATGATCTGAAGATTTCACTTGGATTTTGTTAAACTTTTGAAAAAGATTATTAATTATTTTTATATTATAACCGACGCAGTATAAAAATGTAGGACACGGCCGAGTTAAAGATGTTTTAGTTTAAATACGGCTCAATTATCCCCAAAATATCAAAGCAATAAAAATCAGAAAAGATATTCACCAGACAAAATAAATAAACTGTTTGAACAAAACATTGAATTTGTAAATTGTGTGAACGATTCAATCCAACTGTAACAATATTAATTATCCGCGCTTGTAGCCGGATCGAAACATGCTGCTGAATTGAAACTTCACTCGCCTCGGGAACATTTAACCACTGGACAAGGCACGCCAGCCAATGTACGCCATACCAGCGTAATGTACGCCGTACCAGCGAAATGTACGCGCGTTGGCCAATGTACGCCGTACCGGCTCAATGTACGCGCATGGGCCAATAAACACCTTTCCGGTATGTCCTTTGCTGAAACGTGTATAAAGGATTTCACCTTCAAAGATAGATCCCATATTTATTCCCTCTCACTTTTCCCAACTAACGATGTAGGTAGATTATTTTCTGACAGTGTTTTTATTTGCGCAAATCTATCTATCTATATCTATATAAGAGCTTAACCTGACTGACTGACTGACTGATTGATCATCGCCGAGCCGAAACCGCTGAAGATAGAAAGCTGAAATTTGGAAGGTGGCTTCCTTTTATAACAAAACCACCCACTAAGGCGGGATTTTTGGAAATTCCACCTCTAAGGGAGTGAAAAAGGATGAAAACGTTAGTATGAAACTTTTTAACGCGTGGAGCGATTTTCATGAAACTTTGTTTGTGCACCGTAAATGAAAAATGAATGAACACGTGTTTCAGGATTTTTCAATATAATCTTCAAAAAAGGGTCAAATGTGGGGTCAATGTTTGTATGGGAACTTTTTAACGGGTGGTGCGATTGGTCTGAAATTTTGTTTGTGTACTTTAAATGCAAAATAAATGAATACGTGTTTCAGGATTTTTCAAAATAACCTTCAAAAAGGGGTCAAATATGGGGTCAATGATTGTATGGGAACTTTTTAACGGGTGGTGCGATTGGTCTGAAACTTTATATTAGACTTAGATACTTTATGTGAACGAAGTCGCGAGCGGGACAGCTAGTATTTCATATAAAAAAGTTTAAGCACAATAAATTCCGATGATCATAGTGACTTTTCAAAATATTATTGTTTTTTTAAGCAGCTAGAACAGAAAAATTATGACTTAATCAATAAATAATATGGGTAATTTTGTAAGATTTATGGTCTCGGTGATTTTATTGATATTTATTACGTATAATCTTTTTTGAATGTAAATTTCAAGTCAAAAACAATGTTTTGATCGATTTTGTTACAATGTTTTTCTTCAACGTTTAAGAGCATTGTAAAGTAATCTATATCTATATAAGAGCTTAACCTGACTGACTGACTGACTGACTGACTGATTTATCATCGCCCAGCCGAAACCGCTGAAGCTAGAAAGCTGAAATTTGAAAGGTGGGTTCCTTTTATAACAAAACCACCCACTAAGACGGGATTTTTGGAAATTCCACCTCTAAGGGGGTGAAAAAGGGTGAAAACGTTAGTATGAAACTTTTTAACGCGTGGAGCGATTTTTATGAAACTTTGTTTGTGCACTGTAAATGCAAAACTAATGGACACGTGTTTCAGGATTTTTCAATATAACCATCAAAAAGGGGTCAAATGTGGGGTCAATTTTTGTATAGGAACTTTTTAACGGGTAATGCGATTAGCCTGAAACTTTGTTTGTGTACTGTAAATGCAAAATAAATGAAGACGTGTTTCAGGATTTTTCAATATAACCTTCAAAAAGGGGTCAAATGTGGGGTCAATGTTTGTATGGGAACTTTTTAACGGGTGGTGCTATTGGCTTGAAACTTTGTTTGTGTACTGTAAATGCAAAATGAATGGACACGTGTTTCAGGATTTTTCAAAATAACCTTCAAAAAAGAGTCAAATGAGGGGTCAATGTTTGTATGTGAACTTTTTAACAGGTGGTGCGATTGGTCTGAAACTTTGTTTATGTACTGTAAATACAAAATGAACGGACACGTGTTTCAGGATATTTCAATATAACCTTCAAAAAGGGGTCAAATATGGGGTCAATGTTTGTATGGGATCTTTTTAACCTGGTGCGATTGGTCGGAAACTTTGTTTCATGTTTCAGGATTTTTCAATAAAACCTTAAAAAAGGGGGTCAAATAGGGGGGTCAATGTTTGTATGGGAACTTTTCAACGGGTGGTGCGATTGGTCTGAAACTTAATTTGGTGTTAAAGGATTTTTCAATATACCTAACTCTAAAAAAGGGGTCAATGTTTGTATCGGATTTTTTTTGACGGATGGTGCGATTGGTCTGAAACTTTGTTTACTGTAAATACAAAATGAATGAACAAGTGTTTCAGGATTTTTCAATATGACCTTCAACTTTTTGAAGGTCATATTGAAAAATCCTGAAACACTGGGTCAAATGTGGGGTCAATGTTTTTATGGCTACTTACTTTATAAAAGGGTGGTGTGATTGGTCTTAGTTTTGGTTTGGATACTTTAAATGCAAAATAAATGGACACGTATTCCTGGATATTTCAAAATAGCCCTCTAATATGGGTAAAATTGGGTGTCAAAGTTATTTATGGGATTTTTTTATTAGTGTAATTTGTTTGAAACTCAGTTTAGATACCTACTTTAAGTGAACGAAGTCGCGGGCGGGACAGCTAGTAGATTGATATGTGTTTATTTCTATCTCGCTGGAGATTCTATCGCGTTTATTACAACGAAATAGAAGGTATAGTAACTTTATTTATTTAATTTACGTCAAAAGTGTTATTTTTCTATCTACCTAAACGATAGCGCGCACGGGTTACTTTTGTCGCCGTGACTGTTTCGTCACTCATAACAAGCCCGCGGTTATTTATGGAAGTGCGCGCATGTTACGACGTGACACTGGGTGACATCATAGCCATGGATTTGATAAGAGTGACGGGATTTTCTGCGGTGTATTTGCCTGACAACTACGTCGCTCTGGTTTTTATATGTTTTCTCGTGTTATTTTGAGTTTTATTGCGTAATTTTGGTGGTTATTTTGCCAATAAAGCCCGGGTTCTTGACGCGAGTGTAAAGTATGTGAATTAGAGTGAATAGTTCTCTTCAAATTCCATCGGAGGAAATCCCGAAAATTTTCAACAAAACAGCCATCTTTTGTTTAAAATTGACTTGACTACTTGACTATGACTCTGTGACGTTGAAAATACTTATAAATAAATACACTTGACACTGGCAAAATTGTTCTCTAAGAGACAGATGCCATAATTGAAGAAGAAGAAGAAGAAGATAAGAGTGACGAAACAGTCACGGCGACAAAAGAAGCCAGTGCGTGCTTTCGCTAATGCCGATAATCTGATTTGACCAAACAAAATGCCACTTTTGTGATCTCTTCCGCAGAGAAAAACGCTATCTACAGTGCCCACGCTGGGAGCGCTGAAGGAACATAAACAAGTGTCCATCGCCGGAGGTAGTAAAGCTGCCGCAGGAGCGTATTTAAGGCGCAGCGGGAATGCTAAACAATTCCCCGTTTAATTTAGTTATTAGTACAATTTACCGCGGTCGTTGCGCGTAACGCGCGCTGTTTGTTGCATGTACATTGTAAATTAGGGTTCCGTGCCTCGTAATTTGAATTACGGAACGCCGTGGAAGAAAACGTGAAGATACTGAGAATCTCTGTTTTAATTATTAAAGTATGTTAAAATGAAGACATTCGTTCCGCTTTGTGATTCTTTTACCAAGATTACCTGCAGTAGTTGTTCTGTTTTTTAATTTTGTTTTGTATGATAATGTATGGTAAATACAGATAGCTATTGTAACCATACATAAATAAGTATGTTAAAGAGGATTTTAACTTACATTAATATTTGTTAGTAGAAGTTTCAGACACATAAACTTATAGCAAAAGTATATATTTTTTTAATAAATCTTTTCATTAGAAATATTTCAGACTGAAAAGGTCAATGTAAAACTCGTGAGTCAGTTAAAAAAATTGAAATTCGCATACTGTTTCTAAAAATTTAAACAAAAAATTGCCAATTTACTCTTTAGAATCAAAGTGATACAAACTAATTCACTGTAACAAAGTTAATAACAATATCAGCCGGCGTTTATCGTTTTAATTGCTGCTGTCAGCTGGCGGGTCCCGTACTCTATGCAGTGCAGGATACGTGCAGGATATGCAATAATCACGGACTGTGACTCACGTTCGTGTTGATAGAGGTCCACGTTTTGGAAGAAATTAAGTTTTATTTCTTCCAACACGTGGAGAAGTTTGATTTCTGCGTTTCCTGCACGTTTTCGCATTGCTTAGATTAAGGAAATTAATACATTCATTCTGAGTAATGTCTGTCATGTTATTGGAATTTCAACTTTTAGGGAATATCAAGGTTACCTGGAAGAGATCGCTTTTAGCGATAAGGTTGCCCATTGTCATATTAATTTTAAGTTTGTTTCTCTTTTGTATTTATTCTTAAGGTGTACAATAAAGTGATATTCTATTCTATTCTATCCTATTCTATCATTTGAGACATATAATTAACTTAAAAGACTTAACATATATACGTAAAGTGACATTATACACTGATTACTGAAAATCATTTTGGTAAAACTTCAAAGTCTCCTTTATAAGTTTCAAGTAGCAGGTTCAATACCTGTAGTAGGACACTTTACAATAAAAAACAGGTAGACAGGAACTCCTACACACTACTTTCCACTATCTCACCATTGGCGGGTCCACTCTGCATATTTAATATCTTTGTATTTGTCTTTCCTATTGCCGACAAAGGCCTTTGTCATGCCGACACAAAAGAGCCGCCAGTAATACAAAAGCCTTAGTCCAAATCAAATCTTTGTTAAGCTCAAAAAAGGTTCCAAATAGAGTTATCTCGGCGATTTAATCTAGACTTTAAAGTTTTATAAAAGTTTTTGAATCAAGATGATTCGATGATAAATTACATGAAGGCTGAAGGTTGGCTTTTACTGAGAAGTAAGGTCGGCAGCAGACGTGCAAACTGCGTATGTAACCCCTATTAAGGACTGGATCTGAGCAGTTCATACAAAACTTTTTTAAAGTTTTCATTTGTTTTTGAATGTATTGACTGTGATCTGCGTCTCAAAGGCAGCTATCACACGTTTTTGGCGAGATTTGAGACTGACCTAAACCTCTATCTCAAATCTCATTTAAGGCGCTGTGTGTGTACAATCGTGGCAGACGACTAAGAGAGTTGACAACGCGCAGTGCGCTTGCAGCTTTTCTAATAATTTAATGACTAAATTTAATTAAAAGCTTAACCAAAAAACTGGGAAGTCAGAAACAAATATTATCAAAATATTTCTATTTTTAATTCTAAGCAGTATCATTTTCAAAAATATATTTTTATCGAGACTAGATTTCTGCCATTATGTTTTAAGCGAAAAGAGAATCTAGGTAGAAACCTGAAGCATTATATACAGGGTTATAGGTATCTAATCAATAACCTTGAAAAGGCGACTTGGGTAAATCAAGAATAACAACTTTTGTTCTACGTTTTTTCTAATTCAATGATTTTTTTTCCCATACAAAAAATAAATAGGCAAATTTTCAGTTCTAATCTTCTTAGCTCTTTCTAGGCGGTCACAGATTAAGAAAAGTCGGTACATGCTGTGTGTGTAGCACACTTGGCCGAGCGATTGCGTAAAAGTCGTAGCACTCAGCTCACTAGCGTGACTCAGCTGACTGCGCATACGTCAGAATCGAATAAATGAAACATAGGTAGGTATTTACGAGACATAGAGCTAACAATTGGTAGAAATTCTCACAAAAACTAAAAAAAATTAAAACTTGAGATCTATTATGTTTTGGCAAAAGTCATAGAACAAAAGTTGTTAGTCTTGATTTACCCAAGTCGCCTTTAAGAGGTTATTGATTAGATACCTATAACCCTGTATATGAAAACTTGAGAGGTGTCAAGGGACACCCGGATGGAACGAAGTTCCTTTCCTTGCTTTCTATGAGAGAGAGAGACAGACAGAGAAACATGCGCGCGCCGCACGGCTTACAACTATAGCAAAAAGTGTCGTTACAAGTTTTCGTGAGAATGTTTTCCGTCTAGCCCCCTTTCACAACAGGCGATAAAGAACTTCGTTCCAAAAGTTGGAGATGTGGCTTGTTTCCATTTGAAAAAGAGCAATCGTGGACATACAAATAAATAAGAACAAATCATATTGCCTATGCACATTTCCATGACAAACCGAACATAATGTATGAGGAATATCAGACAAAAGCGTGACGATATTCGACGCGAAGTGATTTACTACATGTACCTTTTGACAGGTCTATCAGATGGTGACCAGCGCGGCCATCCGTCATTGCTGATAAAGCGCAATCCTGTCGCGTCACCCTTCACGCTGAACGAACATTTTGCAACAATACGCTTTTATAGTGCAAGTCGTGGGCTTTAGCGATTTTTTGGATTATTCCTATTTGTCCCTCTGCTCTGTCTCTTTGGAGGGACAGATGGGACTAAAACGTTATATTTGCCGCCTTCTTGGCAACGGGCACAGATAGAACTTTCATAAATTGAAATAGTATCTGTATAATCTGTTCCTTTTTTTGTAACAGGGGACATAATAGAACTTTTTATTAATTGAAAAGGTTTAAAAACCGATTTTATTTGTAGTTTTTAATATTAATTGACGTTTTTAGTGTTTCCGGTGTAATTATTTGTAGTCGGCGATGGGATTTTGACCTTTTACGTACCAAATACTGACTATTATGCAAAATGTGAAAATATGCCAAGAGTAATGCTTAGACATGGCTCTTAGTTTAAGTTTCCTTGAAAATCGAAATAAAGAGAGATTTGAGAAGATGTCTTTAAGTATTTTGGGGATTTACAGTCGTGCTCATCCACCAATCATGTATGTACTCGCTAAAAGTTCTTATGCCAACACTAAAACGCAACGATAACACGTTTTAGTTTTTCCTGTGGCGCCATCTAGTTTTATGCAAATAACCTGCCCAACCGCTATTCGCTCGTGACCTGTCCAGTATATTTGCAGTCCATTACGCTTTACGCGCGGGCCGCGACACAACTTGTATTAGTTTCGATGCAATTGTAGTCGAGCAGCGCCCGCTGCCAACCGCGCTGGCTCCGGGAAACTCCGAGCTCGTAATCTCTGGCATCGAACTTGCACTCCGATAGCTACTTTGTTTGTTCAGCTCATAATACTATGTAACTCAATAATTTGATGGTGGCGATTCTATACTTCTATATTGTTTAGTCGGATTAGCTCAAGTTTTTTGGATGACGATCTTATTTTGTTCATCATATTTTCTAACTTATATGTAAACTAGCTTCCGCCCACCGCTTCGCCCGCATTGTACCTTAAAAACAAAAAAAAATACCCCACGGGAACCGTTCATTTTTCCGCGATAAAATGTAGCCTATGTGTTATTCCGGACCATAATCTATATCTGTGCCAAATTTCAATGAGATCCGTTCAGCCGTTTTAGCGTGAAAGAGTAACAAACATCCAGACATCCTCACAAACTTTCGAGTTTATAATATTAGTAGGATACAAAAGTTTGTATGGATTAATCTATACCTATATAAGAGCTTAACCTGACTGACTGACTGACTGACTGACTGATTGATCATCGCCGAGCCGAAACCGCTGAAGATAGAAAGCTGAAATTTGGAAGGTGGCTTCCTTTTATAACAAAACCACCCACTAAGGCGGGATTTTCGGAAATTCCACCTCCAAGGGGGTGAAAAAGGGTGAAAACGTTAGTATGAAACTTTTTAACGCGTGGAGCGTTTTTCATGAAACTTTGTTTGTGCACTGTAAATACAAAATAAATGAACACATGTTTCAGGATTTTTCAATATAATCTTCAAAAAGGGGTAAAATGGGGTGTCAAAGTTAGTATGGGAACTTTTTAACGGATGGTGCGATTGGTCTGAAACTTTGTTTGTGTAGGTACTGTAAATGCAAAACGAATGGACAGGTGTTTCAGGATTTTTCAATATAACCTTAAAAATAGGGTAAAATGGGGTGTCAAAGTAGTATGGGATTTTTATGAGTTGTGTGATGTGTTTAAAAGTCAGTATAGATATTTTATGTGAACGAAGTCGCGGACGGGACAGCTAGTGTTAAGATATAATAGATGAACGAATCTGTATGAAATTTGGCACATAGGTATATTATAGTTTGGAATAGCACATAGGTTTTGACCCGGAAAAAGGTACGGTTCCCGTGGGATAGATTTGTATTGATTTTTAGGTAAAAGCAAGTTTTACAATTTTTGTTACATTGCATTTATGTTTCACAGTTTCAGCATCAATAAAAATGACAGAAAAAATGAGCTGAAACACTTCAATAAACATTTGAAAGTTTTGGTGTAAACAAAATATGTTTTAGATAAAAATTTTAGCAAGTCCATCGAAAAGAATCACCGCCAATATTACACAGTAATCAAGTGCGAATGGTTTGGTTATCGTATACAATATACTATGATAGAAGGTAGTGTAGTCTTCATCGTTATCAATTTTCAGCAAAATTTTGAAGATTGATCGACGCACGTCCATCTTGAAACCAGATATTAGCGGAAGCGTACAATTAATTTCAAAGCCTTAGCAAAAACGAGCCCCCTGTACAAATTATGTACATAAATTATACATCCTGGAGCAGCTGTAAGATGACACACCCTGTATAGCGTGGAATTTTAAGGAGCGTTTCTTTTTTGTGAAGAAATAAGGCATGCTAAGCAGGTGTGTTTATGGAAATGGGAATCTGGCAGATAGCTGGGTGCTGTCTTGGTGTGATCGTCCTATAGAAACTTTTTACCATTCCGAATATTTTGTTATGTTAATGTTATTTTTTGAGGACGATCACGATTTGAATTTGTGACCAAGAATTACATGATGAAATTACTAATTACAATGCTCGTATCTTTTAGTCAGAAAATCGAAGACGCAGGCGCAAGAGTCTTCGCATCGTGAATCTCGCGCAACATTTTCTGTCCTTGTTGTTTTCAGCTCAGAGACCAGAATCTTCTCGGCTTTTATCTTTTACCATAATTACTAACAAGACCTTATTACCAGGCGGTCACCCACCCAAGTTATGAACACGCAGGACGTCGTTTAACTCAGTTGATCTATTATAAAATCAGCCGCGGGTCTTAGCACAAGCTCTTTGAGCAATATCAAAGTAATGTAACTTTCAAATTTCGTATCATCTATACTAATATTATAAAGAGGAAAACTTTGATTGTTTGTTTGTTTGTTTGTTTGTTTGAAATGAATAGGCTCCAAAACTACTGAACCGATTTGAAAAATTCTTTCACCAATGTGTAGAATGAACTTTCAGGATGAACATAGGCTATATTTAATGTAGGTACTTCGCGGGCGACGCCGCGTGCAGAAGCTAGTGACATATAAAATTGTATTTGAAGTAGTGTTACTTCAAGCTTGAAACTAACATGATTGTTTGTAAGAGCTTGTGGTAAGGCCACCAAAGGCCACAGGTCAGCTACAAGTTAGATTTCGAGCGCTACAAGTCCAAGAACGCACCAGAAACAACACAAACAAAAGCTAATTCCACAGTAAACATAAAATAGCTCAGTTTCATTAAAAACTGCAGTAAAACAACAACAGAAACAGCTAATCAACCGATCGCTCTCGATTAATCTCAAGCAACTAGAGTTCACAACTTCTACTTTTCCCACGTCGATAAGGTCGAAAGTCTCTCGAAGTAATTAACCGGAGCCGGTGACACAATACTATTAAAAACTTCCTCTTGCACTTGCAATGAGCATTCTCGCAGCTCACTTTGGGGACTATCAGCTATTGTTCAACTTGCAGCTATATGCCGGAAATGAAAACTTGAATCACGCTGTATATTGGTGATCTTAGATTGGATCATTAACAGAATCACGATAATTAACATAGTATTTTCTTAATAAGTTTTTCCTTTCATTTCCTTAAAACCCTTCAATATTTTTTATTGTGTTACTCATCAAAGATCACCATCGAGTTAGTAAGTGAAGCACACAACAACTTTGTCGAAACGGTTAGTGTGTATATTGAACGTGTTACGTCATGCCGAGGTTGGAGCTCGGCCAAGTAAAAGAAATAAGAACTACAATGTTCCCAAATGACCCTTCAATTTACTATTCTTAATATTTTATTTTGCTCTCATTCATTTAAAACTTACGTTTCGTTGTCTAAACTTTAAAAGTAAAAAGATAAAATTCAACTGTTACGGAATCAAAAACATAAACTTTAAAGTCTATACATTTAATTTCATTTATTCAATAGCAGTTGTTTTAAAAGTATTTTCAAAATAGACTTAAATGAACTCAATAAAAGCTTTGTTTTTTCACTTTTTGCATCAATTTCAATTAATTATTCTTAATGCGACACTTGTCTCATGATGCAAGAGCACATCACGCCGACGCCCCGCTAAGGCCGCGCCGGTATCGCGCCGCCACCGTCTGTAATCATGATGCAAGAGCACATCACGCCGACGCCCCGATAACGCCACGCCGGTATCGCGCCGCCGCCGTCTGTAATCATGATGCAAGAGCACATCACGCCGACGCCCCGATAACGTCACGCCGGTATCGCGCCGCCACCGTCTGTAATCATGATGCAAGAGCACATCACGCCGACGCCCCGATAACGCCACGCCGGTATCGCGCCGCCGCCGTCTGTAATCATGATGCAAGAGCACATCACGCCGACGCCCCGCTAACGCCGCGCCGGTATCGCACCGCCACCGTCTGTAATCATGATGCAAGAGCACATCACGCCGACGCCCCGATAACGTCACGCCGGTATCGCGCCGCCGCCGTCTGTAATCATGATGCAAGAGCACATCACGCCGACGCCCCGCTAACGCCGCGCCGGTATCGCGCCGCCACCGTCTGTAATCATGATGCAAGAGCACATCACGCCGACGCCCCGATAACGCCACGCCGGTATCGCGCCGCCGCCGTCTGTAATCATGATGCAAGAGCACATCACGCCGACGCCCCGCTAACGCCGCGCCGGTATCGCGCCGCCACCGTCTGTAATCATGATGCAAGAGCACATCACGCCGACGCCCCGATAACGCCACGCCGGTATCGCGCCGCCGCCGTCTGTAATCATGATGCAAGAGCACATCACGCCGACGCCCCGCTAACGCCGCGCCGGTATCGCGCCGCCGCCGTCTGTAATCATCGAACTGACGGCGGACGGCGTCAATTGCGCTAAATGATTCAATTATTGCAAAATTGAATCAATTTGAATCATTCATGGTGCTTTTACTCGCCGGTAATTAACTGTGATGATAATTTTGGAACTTTCAGTTCTGATTTCACCTTGTTGTGACGAACATCAATTATTCTCTTTAAACTGGCTTTAGCCCTCAAAGTTAAGTATATAAGCAAATCTGGTTCCGTGGCAGGAGGCTACTTACGGATTTAAAAACTGATATAAAATAGTGCTCTTAAACAAAAAAGGAAAACATCGATCAGCTCTTTCTTCACATCGGAATCCACTCAGGAAAGATACGGTTATGAGAACTTAGTTTTGGCCAGTTTTATGACTGTTTCTCTATTATATTTTTTACGTTTGAGTTCGATATCAATTTCGTTTTGGAGGGAACGCAGCACTCCAATCGAAATAGCAACATTTTTTTATCACTTCATCTCTTTGCAATATTCAGGACGCATCGATAAAAACCTTTCTTGAAACGACCTTCCGATGGCCGGAGCACACCGAGCTGCAAATGGAATTGGTAAATCAATTTACAACTTAACAAGATGAAACTTTCAATTTGTATTTCAGTATTGGATGGATTTTGTTAAAAATAAATACCATCCATAGTTTTAGGGTATAGGATAACCAATAACACTACCACGACACAGAAAATTATGCTATTCATCATTATATGTTATATTCTGCTGCAGTCAAGCATTATAAAGCAAAACAGTAAATATTGCTTAATAATGAAGTAACTCTTTGCGAGAAAATAATTATCAACTTGAATGAAAACCTTCCCGAGGCGGTCTGTGCAGAGTGTCAGCTTGGCTGTTTGCCCATTATGTCTCCGACCTCATCGCTCTATTATTAGAAGGCGCATCGCGAAGGAGTAATAATTTAGTACCCTCAGATATAAGTATTTTCACTCTGCTTACATTGAAAACAAAATTACGTATGAATCTGGAGAACGCAAGCAAGCTGTATTCAAACTTAAGGTGAATAAGTTACCGCTTCTTTTGTCAAAATTTATACAATCGCATTTCCGAGCAAACTTTTCATAAATAAAACAGCTTTTATCTGGCACAGTGAATCTTAAGAGATTGTTTTTAAAAGTCATTTTCCGTTGAACGTCAATTTGGAGCGGGAAGAGACCTTCATAGCAGTAAACCACGTTTACGACACGAATACAAAGGCCGGACCAAATACTGATAGAATTTACAAAATAAGCGATTGCCGGGTTCGATTTTATGATATGAAATGAATCAGACGAGTACTCACTGGTTGGTTTTGAAAATAGCAGAGAAATATAATGTTGAATTATCATTGTGTTGTTTTGAAGCTTAGAATAATTTGATGAAACATACAATTAAATACACATTTTATTCCAAACATAATGTTATCTGAGCGCCCAAAACTTTATATTAACCAAAATAACAAATCAAGTTCTACCGTATTTACATGTTTTCTGACAGAATGGGAATATTACTTCTAAAACAAACATTAACCAATACAGTATTTAAATAAAGGCCCAAACTGTTCATACCTGACAAAAAATTCAGCATTGCAGCAAAAAGTAAATCCTGAATCCGATGACTTTCAAATGTAACAAAACCGGGCCTTTGTGCATCACGTTATTAGAGGACTGAAATCCAAATACCTCAATCCGTAAATTTAGCTGATAAGCGATAATCCCGTCGAGTAAAATGCCCACGCTCAGGCATAATGTTTGCAATTGTAAACATCAATGACCACAAATGCTCTACGTGCCCACCAATGGGCAGCATTTACTAACAATATTAGCCACAAAATGGTTGTAACTACGATGTAAACAAGCGGTAACCACCGCGGTCTATTGACGCCTTGGCGTTATGCCCGATCTTTGCAAAAATATTTTCAAGTCGCGGCGTCTATTTTAAACCCAAAGGCATCACGATAAAGTCGTGTCGGCCGGCAAGCGTAAATTTGTCAGTACGCGTGTGTGGCAAGATTTTTTATACGTGCAATTTAAACAATGTTGAGCTCTACCGTGATAAGGATAAGGGTGATGGATAGTGGAAATGTAGATAGATAATGCAGCAATGACTGGCAAGTACGGCATGATAGTTGAAGTAATGGCGTTGGGCTCAAGGGCCGTCTGGGGATATCCCGGTGCTCGTTTTTTCAGCGGCTGCTGGTGGAAATGAACACGATGTGTTATTTTGCAAACGAATATGAGTTTGCAAAAACATTTTAGTTTAAGTGATTATTTCACGGGCGAGTGGGCGCCTACATTCAGATTGTTAGTCTAGTTTCACAGTAAATTTGGTTAAAATAATATTATTTTTATATTCGAAAAAATGAGTTTTTTACAAAAAACGTTGGTTTTTTTAGGTTATTTACCAAGCTTTTTGGCTTCATGTTTTTTTATATGACATTTTCACTTTAATCAATTAAAATAGGTTTTTTTTTTATTTGTATACGAGTAATATTTTCATAAAATAAGGATATTTAATAACAGTTGGTTACTATCTACCCAAAAAATTGTTACATTCATTGAATTCAAATTATACTAAACCATGTACCTCACATACAATTTGTTAATGTAAATCACAAATAAACATCATTCATAAGGATTAAGTCAAAGAGAACACAGCCGACATCTTTGTCAAGGCAGTTGTCTGGATGCTAGAACTCGGTACTCGGAGCTAATCATGTTGCGGTAAGTTGATCCCGCTCCGGGACTGCCCGACTGTTTGTCTGTGAGTAATAGATCTAGTTTGCTCAGTCGTCTTCCTTTACTGAAATAGCTATCCTGATGAAGTTTGTTTGACACTGATTTTTTCTGTTTATTCCTATTTGTCCCATAAGGGTTACTGATGGGACTAAAACGTTCTATTTGTCCCCCTCTTGGCAACATGGGGACAGATAGAACTTTTATTTTTTGAAAAGGTAATACCTATCCCCTCTTTTCTCGATCTTGCGTTTGGTCTGATTGAGATAATGGTGACTGGTTGTTTTTTTGTCGCATGTTTTGAAACTTACGTAAAATAAAGATGTAAGAAAACAGACTAAATGCATACAGCTTTATGTGCTTACAATTGAGATTTCATAGCTCTGTACGTCCCCCTATTATGATGAGGGGACAGGTAGAACTTTTTCATTTACCAAAGTTATATATGTCCCCCTGTAAAAAAGAGGGGGATAGGTGGGACTTTTTCAAATAATAAAAGTTCTAACTGTCCCCCTGTTTCCAAGAGGGGGATAAATATAACTTTTTAGTCCCATCTGTTACCCCAGAGGGACAGAGCAGAGGGACAAATGGGAATAATTCAGACAGTATTTTTTTCTTCATTTTGTTGCCTTTTATAGATGTACTTTTATTATTTATGTAATGTATGTTTTCATTTACTGTTTGAGAGCGCAGTTACTGCGAGTAATAACAACAATGTAAATAGCATTTTTTTTAATATTTATTTATTTATTCGTGTTCTTTGTATTATTATTTATGCACATAATATTTATTTATTTTTTATAAGACTTTCTATTATAACTGAGCGAGTATTTAATATATTTTCTTCTATTTGATAGTTTGATTAGTTTGTAATCGCAGGGTCCTGTGATTGTACTAGTCTTGGTCTAGGCAGAATAACAGCGCCTTCTGTTCTTTACAGTTGGCATTATGCTGAGCCTCGGCCATTTCGCTACTGCAGCGCACTAGCTCACCTACTTATTATTATTATTTTATTATTTAATGTTAATTACTTTTTCAATGTTTTGTTTCCGTGCTTCTATTTTGTAACTGATCATGTATTTAATTTTCATATTTGTTCATTTATATTGTGTGTATTGTGGTGGCGAATAAATGATATGTCTATGTCTATGTCTATGTCTATGTCATTTTCATTAGTGAAGCAATCCACCTTGCGAGTAAACTCACCAGTGTCTACAATGTAATCTTAGAAATCTAGTTAAAGCTACGTCGGTTCTGCTAAAGATCAAAACCACTCGGCAAATTCTAGTTCCATTTTCAAAATCTAGATTTCACAGTACCTGGGACCTACTCCTGGCTGAAGGCGACCGCTGCCAAGCTCATCTCCAGACCATTCGAAAGCCGATTAAAGTTGTATAGCTTCCGCAGAGTTAGCACTGGTTATTTTTTTTTTCATATGAAAACAACTTCTTTTAACTTATAGCTCAAAACGTTTTCATTTTCTTTTTTAATTTGGTACTTCTAGTTGTTTAAGCACGAGTTTCATTGTGTACTCGTACTTAGTTTACTATTATTTAAATATAAATAAATAAATAAATAATGCTGGACAATCCACACAGCATCATCTAGCCCCAAAGTAAGCTACTCAAAGCTTGTGTTATGGGTACTAGATAACTGATATATTTAATACATTATATACATAGATAGATATATTTTTATTATACATAGAAAATACCCAGACCAACGGAACAAATTTATGCAGATCGTACACAATTTTGTTCCGCGGCGGGAATCGAACCCGCAACCTCTTGCGTCGCAGGCGGACTCTCGCCCGCTGCGCCACTGAGGTCGTCACTTTTAAGTACTTACTATTTTAAATACTTGTAAGTCAATCTAACTGGCTAGCAGTGTTACGTAATACCATGTAATTTCAAATAATGAGTCGATTAATAAGATTAATATGAAAAAAGCGTGTACAACCTTTGATGAATTATTAAATACCAACAAATCTTACTAATTTTATTTTTATTATAATCGGGAACCAAACAGTAAGTATCGTACAAAAAAGAAAATAGGTGGGTTCCCAACGAGTCACACCAAATCCGGTCACAGTGTGACCCGTTGGGAGTTGTTCCCATCGAATCACACTGTTACACAATTGTAAAATGTTGGGAAATCTTGCATAAAAAAAGTTGCATGAGTCACACTGTGACCCTGTGTTTTTGTGTGTCACGATGGGAACCCACCAGAAAACATTTTAAAATAACACAGTAGTCAATAAAGTTTCCACAGTAAGATTGAAATTATATTTAAAATCGCTAGTGCGTAGATTTGTTCATAAATATTGGTTTTCATGTTGACTCCATCTAATGCTTTTGGCACTGTTGAGATCCGAAACTAATTAACTTAAATTGCAACTGCTAGAATTCTACAGAGTTAAAATACAGATGAGAATCTAAACTAATTAGAGCTCAATGCTATTGAAAGGACTCAATTACGTTAAGTCTAAACATTTCAAGTTATGAATAAGGAATCTGAATCTTCCCGTTGATTTAGATCTTATAGATAAGTTGACTGGTGGTGAGCGCTGGTGGTGTAGTGGTAGCACCCCTGCCTCACGATCCGAAGGTCGTGGGTTCAAACCTGGTCGCGCACCAATGAGTTTTTCCATTCGAAAAATTTATGTGCGCAATGCTAGTGCTCTTAAACGGTGAAGGAAAACATCGTGAGGAAACCGGCATACCCTAGAACCAAAAATTCGAAGGTATGTGTCATAGGTTAGTATTCTTATAAGCGGCGATGGGCTTGCAACCTGTCACGTACGGAATGGTGTGTACGGGGTTCCAACATCCACCATCTTCGGTACCCAAGCCAACCTCACCTGCACGTGGTGCACCCTGCTAAAAAACAAACGAGGCTCTGGCAGCCGGCTGATGGCGGCATAGCACAGCCTACATCGGCACAGCTAAACACTCTGGCCGTCGACGGGCAGCAGCGTTGGCGGTGCGATAAGCTGTGTCCTGCGATCCCCAACCCGCTTGCCCAGCGTGGGGATTATGGGCATAAACCCCCTCATGATAGGTACAAATAGGAAATGGCCCCCAGTTCCCGGCCGTCATGCTATTCCTGGCCATGGTAGCGGCCATGGTAACGGCGTGACAGGGGGTGCTAAGAATCACCGGGCTACCGAAGGCTACCTCAAACAACTGACCCTGGCAACGTACAATGGACGAACTCTGAGGCTCGACGAACATCTAGCGCAGTTGGAAGTGGAGCTGGAGAACATAAGGTGGCATGTCCTGGGGTTGTGTGAAGTTCGTAGAGAGGGAGAGGACACCATTACCCTAGACTCGGGCCATCTTCTGTACTTCCGCGAGGGTGACCAAAAATCACAGGGTGGCGTTGGGTTTCTCGTCAATAAGGCCCTCTGTAACAACGTTCTACAAATCTCCAGTGTGTCGAACAGGGTAGCGTACCTGATCCTTCGACTATCTAAGCGGTATAGTATGAAGATCATTCAGGCATACGCACCGACCTCGGCACATCTGGATGATGAGGTGGAGGATATGTACGAGGACATATCCAAAGCCTTGCATAACACCACGAAGGCTCACTTCAACGTTGTTATGGGGGACTTTAACGGCAAAGTGGGAGTCCGAGTTGGTGACGAATCCAGAGTGGGCCCGCATGGATATGGAAGCAGAAATCACAGGGGGCAAATGCTCGTCAACTTCCTAGAGAAGGAGGGGCTCTTCTTGATGAACTCGTTCTTTAAGAAGAAGCCCCACAGGAAGTGGACGTGGCGAAGCCCCGATAATGTGACAAAAAACGAGATCGACTTCATTACGACGGATAAAAGGCACATATTCAGAGATGTCTCCGTGATCAACAGGTTTAATACCGGATCTGATCACAGACTTGTCCGAGGCTCTCTGAATATCAATCTTAAGCTTGAAAGAAACCGTCTGATGAAGTCCACGCTCCGACCCAATCTGCTCCAGATAATGGCGGGCACCGAAAAGTTTCAGAAGCTTCTTGGTGATAGATTCGTTGCTGCGGAACCCACCGAGGACGTTGATGAGGCCCTACGAAACGTGGTTGGAGCACTAAGGGACGAGGGCATAAAATTCTGCCAAATGCAGCCTAAAGGCAAGAAGTCCAAACTTTCGGATGAGACTCTTCGGCTAATGACAAAAAGACGGGAAACCACTCAGGCCACTTCGTCAGAGAGGCCAGACCTGAACAAGCGAATTGCGAAGATGGTACGGCGCGACCTTCGGAGCTCCAACACACGTCTCATTGAAGAGGCAATAGAGCGAAACCGAGGGTCCAAAGTATTCACTCAGCAGCTTGGCAGGAGCCATCTGACGAAGTTAACAACACGCGATGGCCGAACCGTATTGTCAAAGCCGGAGATATTGTCAGAGATCGAGGACTTCTATGGCCGGCTATATGCGGCACATGCTCCTTGCCCCCAGCGTAACAGCCACGATTCCAGAGCCACCCTCACCCGCCACTACACCGACGACCTGCCGGAAATCAGCAAAGACGAGATCGTGTTGGCCCTGAGACAGCTTAAAAATGGAAAAGCCCCCGGTGAAGACGGAGTGACCTCAGAGCTTCTGAAGGCAGGAGGAGCTCCTGTTGTGCAGGAGCTGCAGAACCTCTTTAACTCCGTCCTTCTCTGTGGGAGAACTCCAAAGGCGTGGAACGAGAGCTTGGTGGTTTTGTTTTTTAAGAAGGGAGATAAGACTCTTCTTAAAAATTACAGACCCATCTCGCTCTTGAGCCACGTTTATAAGCTATTCTCTCGGGTTGTCACAAATCGCCTCGCCAGAAGACTCGACGAATACCAGCCACCGGAGCAGGCCGGGTTTCGCGGAGGATATGGCACCATAGACCACATTCACACAGTGAGGCAGATTATACAGAAGTCAGAAGAGTATAATCAGCCCCTGTGTCTGGCTTTTGTGGACTATGAGAAGGCCTTTGACTCTGTCGAAACCTGGGCTGTTCTGGAATCCTTACAGCGATGCCAAGTAGACTACCGTTATATCGAAGTGTTGAGATGTCTGTACGAAGCCGCCACCATGAGTGTCCGAGTACAGGACCAGCAGTCTAAGCCCATCCAGCTGCGCAGAGGAGTGAGACAGGGAGATGTAATATCTCCGAAACTGTTCACAAGCGCGCTGGAGGATATGTTTAAGACTTTGGACTGGAAAGGCATGGGCATAAGCATAAATGGCGAGCACATCTCACACTTACGATTCGCAGATGACATAGTCTTACTGGCGGAGTCGCTGGAGGAGCTGCAACAGATGCTGGACGACCTAGCATCAGCCTCGCGGATGATGGGTCTCGGCATGAATTTGGATAAGACCAAAGTCATGGTTAATAACCAAATTGACCCGAGACCTGTCGCTGTTAATGGCAACCTTCTTGAAGTTGTTTCGCAGTACACATACCTCGGACAGATTTTACAGTTAGGTAGAGACAACTTTGAGAAGGAGGCTAAGAGGAGGATTCAGCTGGGTTGGGCAGCTTTTGGAAAGTTACGTCGAGTCTTCTCGTCACCCATACCACAATGTCTGAAAACGAAAGTTTTCAACCAGTGCGTCCTACCTGTCATGACATACGGAGCCGAAACGTGGACACTCACGGTACGGCTAGTCCACCAGTTTAAAGTCGCTCAGCGAGCTATGGAACGAGCTATGCTCGGAGTTTCTCTGAAGGATAGAATCCGTAATGAGACTATCCGACACAGAACTAAGGTTGTCGACATAGCTCAGAGAATTAGCAAGCTGAAGTGGCAGTGGGCTGGCCATATCTGTCGAAGAACCGATAACCGTTGGGGTAAACGAGTTCTCGAGTGGAGACCGCGGCTCGGCAAACGTAGTGTAGGACGCCCTCCGGCTAGGTGGAGTGACGATCTGCGAAAGGTTGCTGGCGGAGGCTGGATGCGTCGAGCTGAAGACAGGGCGCAATGGCGCTCATTAGGGGAGGCCTATGTCCAGCAGTGGACTGCTATAGGCTGATGATGATGATGATGAAAAACGTACGGAATACTAACAACTGTGCAAAATGTGGGCAAGTACCAAATGTCATGTTTGGACTTGCCTCTGACTACCCCCTTTAGATATCCTCAAAAGATCTAAGTAACTAAAGATCTGAGGAAATATCTACCGAGCCTGGGGATTACAGTCGTGATCATATTTTTTTTTTAGATAAGCTGACTCGTTGCTAGCAGTGGTGTAGCTTGCTCCCTCTTTTAACTTTCAAAGCCGCGTCACTCGCGTATCCAGTTTCCGGGAGAATCCTTGTTCCGGCTAGTTCTTTAAAGCTGCACAGAACTTGCAATTTACACTCCTTTTCTCTTCAACTTGTGATTTCATCTGCGGAAACTGAAACACTTTACTTTACTCTAAGAGTTTTAAGATGGATTTGACCAACTTCTGGTATTTATTCTCAGAATGATGTAATGTTAAATACAGTCTACTTTTTGACATCTAAAATGTTTTCTGAGAATATAGTGATTAGTCGAATTTGCCCTTAAGAGTTTTTTACGTATTCATATTAATTTATTGTACTCCTAACTCGCTTGGTACTCACAGCTTAAGATTATTTTAAAATGTCATCATCATTTTCCTGCCCTTATCCCACTAGGTGGCATCGGCACAACAGGTTCTCTTTCTCCTCTCTCCCCTATCATCCGTCATCTCAGTAGTCACTCTCTTCTTATATCGGCCTACACACAGTCCATCCATCTTTTCTTAGGTCTACCCTTATATCCATCCACATTCAAATCCATCACCCTTCTTGTATCATGACTTTTTTCCCGCCCTTTTCTGTCACAGGCGCTACTTATAAAATTCAAAATATCTGAGTAACTACTATTATCTGAAACCTATAAACGAAATTCAAAAATGCAATATCTAAAATGTACTGAGTATAAAGTAGTAACGTGTTCAAAGTAGAGTTGCGCAGGTTTGAACCATTCGCTATTTATATTCAAATCCACTCTTGTATTAGTTCTAGCGAATAACCGATATAGAGATAGGTGGAAAGTTTCGTGCGACGATAAAATACAGCGTTTGGAACTCGATTTAAAATTGAAGTTCTGTATTGTCTGCAGCCGGAGCTCCGAGATACCACTGAAAGTAAATATAGCAGAATATCGAGCGATTTCGGTTGGACGTTGGATACTTTTATCGTTATAATATTGTTTCTGAGTTATAATTTATGAGAAATATTCAAACAGGACGTTGAAGTAGCAGATACTTTTCCACATCGCCAAACGCAAGAGCCCTATCGAGATCATTGAATACGATTATCGATGAGGAAAACGCTGGGAATAAACCGTTGTGTTGTAGAACATATAAAGTTCAAACACAGTGTCAAGTGCATGAAAGCAGCCTTTGAGGTGCAATTACTCCTTTCACCACACTGGTTCCAAATTACACGTGACACTATCAGAAGATGAAAAAGAACCTAATAAGGTATATTATCGTACTTAATCCTACTAATATTATAAACGCGAAAGTTTGTAAGAATGTATGGATGTCTGGATGTGTGTTTGTTACTATTTCACGCTGAAACGGCTGAACGGATCTGGATGAAATTTGGCACAGAGATAGCATAGGCTACTTTTATTCAAATCAAATCAAAATCAAATCAAATAAGTTTATTTTGTGTCACAAAAACAGAACATAATAGAAACTTAATATTAACTAAAATTAATTATGACAGCAAAAAGGGAAAAAGGTATTATGGGATAGATTTGTTTTTGTTTTTTAAGGTACCCCGAGGGCGAAACCGTGGGCAGAAGCTAGTATTAAATATTTGCAAAACAATTTGCGGTGAGAATAACTGAGATAGGAGTGATACCGTCTCACCTGCAGTAGAAATGACCAGCGACGGTAATGAAACAGAGGCGATGGAGCAATAACGAAGAAAGTTCAGTACCACGACTATAACTCACGCCGGGCCAACACATAAATCATATCCGGCGCAGCCAGAGACCGAGGCATAGGCGGACGCGGGAGCGGGAACTAAATACACATTCACGAATCGAAGGAGTTGATAAAAATATTAATTTACAGAAATATTATGTTATAAAACATGTAAAACAGTTGAGCATAAAAAAATTATTTGGTGTTATGGTGAACTTTTATTCCGGTTTTCCGGTGCTTCGGTTTAAAAAGTGTCATTTACCTATTTTTTTGCGTTAAAATTTAATATTTGTCTTCTATGCGTGTTTCAATATTTCGTTTTTTAATAAGACTACGACTAGTACTACTGGTAGTACTAGAGATACAAGTTGTATCGTTTGTACTACCAGTTGAACTTCTTAGTAGAACTACTGACACGGAGACACTAGAAAGTGAGATTGCAATTTTGTTTCTTTACTTTTTTCCAATTAAATTGTAAATCCGCTAGCTGCTATGACTTGCGCCAACAAGCCGTAACAGAGAAAAGAAGTAGACACTTCAACGATAGCATTATCGTTTTGAAAAACCTCTTCTCATAAAAAGTTGATTCGAAAACTACTTTAACAAGTTTATATCGAGCAAAGTTGACTGCGTAAAACGGTTATAAATGTAACTAAACTTTGATTTAAACTTCTTCATGTTGGAATTATTTTTTTATCATTATCATCATCATCTTCCTGCCCTTTTCCCACGTTATGTGGGGTCAACACATGTGATGTTCTTCCATCTCCCTCTGTTCTTCGTCATCTCAGTACTTACTCCTTTCTTATCCATGTCATCTTTCACACTTCCATCCATCTTTTCTTTATAATTTTATTAATCAAAATGCATCTAAATCAGTCTAAATAGAAAGAGAGAAAAAAACTGATTTTGTACGCACTGTGCCAATCCAATGTTTCGTACCTACCAATTACCACAACTACCATTACAACAACTATAAGTGAACGAAAGGTCCCTCTGAAAAGCACTGTAATCTATTAGACACGATAAAAAAACACTATATAACGGCCGTCAATGTTAGTCAACGGTTTGTTGGAGACGCGGGATTCAATGCAGCTAATGCCGAGGTCTACACGCTACGAATGCGAGCAGTCGAGCCAGTCACGCAGCTCTTACCGCGCAGCTCAGCCGATGCCGAGGCAGATTGCTGAAGTACTGAAAAGCAGATTTAAAAAGAAATGTAGACTAGACTATTAACAGTAGACACGATATCAATTTTCTAAACGCTTTGAAGGCTTTCTTATAGATGTTTCAATCAGTTTTTATAATATTTTCTGTAACGATGTAACAATAAACTATGTATAAGAACAGATTTTTTTATAAGAATATTGTTTAGAAAACGTTTATTAACGTTTATTAACCCTGTTATTTATGACGTATAAAATTTCCACAATTACATTGTCCAATTTTTGTAATTTTTAACAAATTTCAGTCCATTTTACATTAACTTAAGTCTATAGGTCCACTATTTAACTTTGAATAATTAAGTCATTGACTTTTAAGTAATTTCAATGTGTCATAAGTCATGCATAACACAACATACAGTGAAGACATTAACGAGTGAGATGAACTATATCAAAATATTTCTTACATTTGGTACAATATTTGCTTAGTTTTGGGATAGATGGCGTTGTGTCTTTTTCTTCTTCCTGCCCTTTTCCCACGTTATGTAGGGTCGGCACAACATATTCTGTGAAAAATGTTCACCAACATTTATTAATATTTATCAATAATTGGCAAGCCCGTAAACGGCATCCTGATTGGCGATCGCATAAAGGAACTATTGCTACGGATTGCTGAAACAATTTTCCTTTTCAGCGCGTTAAATCGCAATCCCTTTTTGTACGTGTTCGTTTAATGTTTGTAAATAAGAGCTGTAATATCGCAAACGGATTTCATGTGCCTTCCAAACACGTACGTTGAGCCAGCTTTCGATTTAAAATGGACTCTATTGCCTTATCTTTAAATCCATACGAATATTATAAACGCGATAGTAACTCTGTTTGTTTGTTTATTACCTTTTCACAAGTAAACGGTTAAAAAGATTGAAATGAAATATGACAAGAAAATATCTTTAGATATCTTTTGTCTCAAAAATAGTCTTGAAAGAACTGAAATAGGGTTTGAAAGTTTGTATGGGGAACGCAAGGCTAAGCAACTCTGGGCGCAGTCAGTTTTTTGGATGGGTGATCGCCTCATTTTGCACTCCATAGAATTTTTCCAATTAGCCGATATCAATAATTTCAGAATCAATATGTTAGTTTGCGAACATAGTCACGGGTAGTCGCTAGTTTACTATAAAGAATATTCGTCTAGTCAACAAAACTCGTAAATCTGATTTCATTTAAGATTTGCAGAGTAAAAGTAAACAGTATACTCGTAGTAATTGTATTTCAAAGTTTCGCTAGAAGCTTCATAGCAGGTGTTTTCTGGCGTGTTAGTAAAACGTGCGGAGTGCTGAATTCAAGTTTTAAAATCAGTCGCGTGCAACGAATAAATTCCCGTGTCGTAGGGCTCCGCACACGCCAGAGGAGCTGTTATTTCGTTTGTGCCTCCGCGAGCGTTTGAGCGGATTTGTTCGAAATGAGCGCGGAAAAAGCTCCTTTTCGCTAAGAATTTCTGATGAATAGAAGCTCAAATTTAAAACGCGCGAACGTAGTACCGCGTTTTTCGTTTGCGAAAATTTTAGCCAAAAATATTCTTGTACATTTTAACTTAGCTTTTTGCGACTTACAAAGTTAATCTTGCAAAGTCAAACAAAAAATGAAAACACACATTGAATTAAACACTAGCAGTGTGGGAAATACCACTGCTAGGTGAATTCTGTCCCCAGTAACACACAGGTGCATTAAAACGTCAGTTTCACTCACGCGGTAGTTTAGTTTAGTTCCATTATGCATAACTTAAGAGGATCGTATTTCGTTCCGCGCCGAACGAGCTTCACTAGTACACACTTACAGATATATAATATAATTCCTTAGCTTAGAAATGATGGTAAAACATCTGATGTTTTTGGCTGTCGGTTACTGTAATAATAAATAGTTAAACCATGACGTAGCTTTTCAGCATTAAGTTTTTCAACATCACTAGAAATAAAAATAGTGGTGTCTTCAAATCGAGGGTCAAAAGGTTTTTTCTAGGTAAATGTGCTCAATCTTAGACCTCACAGACAGAGCGAGGTCAACGCGAGCCTATTCTTTATGTAAAAAAGTTCACGCGACTATTTTTCCTTATTTTTTATCTTTATAAAAATTTTGACGTCATATTTCAATCCCAGTTTAGTTGTTTTTGAGATAAAAGCAAGTTTTAATCATGAACGTACACTATCTATTTTCTTAATCCTATTCGAAAGCCTTTTTCAGTTGTTACAGCGTGAGTCAATAACATCCATGCCTATCTCCAAACATCCGGACGGCGCGTTTATATTATTAGTGATTTGTGATTCACAACACTGTCGTCCACCTTCCATAACAGTGCACATCTGGCTGTAGGGCGATTCTACTCCATTTTAAATTGTACCGTTATTTTAAAAAAGTTTTTAACCTTGACTTTAGAGCTCGTCTTTCAAAACTGATAGTATGAAGATGTAGCAATAAAAGATTGGTTGATAATTTATTTCACGAAGGGTACATTTAAAATTAACTAATAATTTACGAGATGACCAAAATCTTTTGTTGCGAACATCTACGAAAGTGTAACTCAAACTCAATATAACAAGAAGAACTGACAATAAACTCGCTGGGCCCTAGTACTTTTTTGTATGATCCTTGTTGATTTTGTTAGGGACACCTAGCAGAGTTGGAGCTGATTCGTCCCAAGCTTTTTTTCTTATCTAACAATGACGATAGAGCACAATGACAAAATCGTTAAGCAGAAAGGCCCTGTGGCCACAATTTGTGCACGTTCGTGCAGCTACGTGCTGCTACGCTACCTGCATTTCAACTCTCACTATTACAGTTTATGGCACTGGCTATAGTTACTGTTATGATATCAAACTTATTTCAAATGAGTAAGACATCGCTGGAATAACAACACAACGGCCATCTTGGATAGAATAGATAGAGTATTGAACTCTATAATGAACAAGAATAATGACTACATTTAGAATGGACATGGTATCACAGGGACACGGTTCCAAAATACCTAAAAAAAAGCTGGAACACGCCTTGGTAAAATGTACAATTACTGAGTTGAGTAGGCATTGTTTTGTTACGTACTAAGTACACGCTACGTTATTATAAAACGAATAAAAATATAGCTCGGTAGATACCTCCTCAGATCTATAGTTACTTAAATCTTTGAGGATATCAAGATACTCAGAGCACGACCAAACATGATATTTGGCACATGCCCACATTTTTCACAGCTGTGAAAATAGTCTATAATAATTATGAAAAAAAAGGTAACTAACTCTTCTTCTTCCATTTCCCTCAGTCATCCGTCATTTCATTACTCACTCCTTTCTTACCCATGTCATCTTTCACACAGTTCATCCATCTATTCTTCGGCCTACCTCTACCCCTGTATCCATCCACATTTATACCTAACCTTACTGCTAACTATAAAAAATATTCTTTATACCCCGTGAAGGTCGTCTTAAAGTCATGTTTGAAGATAAATCTGACGGCAGCGTTTACTCTCTGAATGATGTGTTTCTCGCGATTTTATATAATCAAGGCGTTTTTTCGCACTAAACCCTCATAATTCAGCGATGATCGCGCACGGCTGCGGCGAACGACCGCGCCGAGCGTACCGCGAATACACCACGCCAAGTTCATATGGCCGAGACACTTACGGCTGATTTCTATATTCTATCTATCTGCGGTTTTTGGATTTTGGATAGGTATTTGACATTAATCCTATAGAAGTGATGTCAAATACCTATCCAAAATCCAAAAACCACGCATAGATAGAATATAGAAACCGGCCGTTAGATAGCTGGTTTAGTGGTAGCTTTTTGATCCTAAAGCCGTGGGTTCGAATCCCGAGCCATTTGACCAATGGTATAGCGTACCGCTAACACACCACGCAATGTACAGATGCTCGAGTCACTTAGAGAGCATGGCTGGTTCAGTGGCTGTAGCCTTCTGACCTTAAAGTCGTGGGTTCAAATCAAGCCGATCCAGTCGAGAATTTTCTGTTATACCATTACTCTCCAAAGGTCTCCACATTGAGGAAAGGCTTAGTTCCGCACGTATTGAGCATTTTTTCTGTGCATACGGCTGACTAAGCTGAGAGGATAGTACAGATTCTGTATGCCTACTCCATATAAAACTTTCCCAGACGCTATAGCGATTAGTGAGTAAAAAAATCTTATTGACGCTATATAATCATCTAGGTACAAGCACCTAATTCCTAGATATTGTTTTAAAATCATATCTAAGAAAACCTTATTTTGTTTCAAAGAACCGCTCTATAGAAGTGTTAAGGTGATGAGATTGGCTTTTAAGCTATGACCTTCGCCGGAGATAGTATAGAGCTTGAGAAAAGACATAGGCTACTTTTTAATGCAAAATAAGGGCTGTAAGAGATTGAAAAAGGGGATGAAAGTTTGTAATGTATGCATAGATAAGCAACGCTGGGCGCAGTCAGTTTTTGGATGTGTGTCCGCCTCTTTTTGCACTCCATAGAAATTACTCAATTAACCGATATCATTAATTTCAGAATTAATCTATCTACACTAATATACATAATAGATTATAGTTTAAATAGCACATAGGCTACTTTATATCGAAAAATCTACGATTCCCGTGGGATAGTTTTGTTTTTGTTTTTCAAGGTACCTACCACGCGGGCGAATGCGTGGGCGGAAGCTAGTAAAAAATAAATCCTCAAGCCGGTACATTTTTTGTAAGCATCGGTACAGTCCCCACACCGCCCCTCGCCACAATTATGTAAATAGCTCATAGTAGGTATCCACTTATACAAGCACCTACTTTCCTGACTGCCTGCTTTACGGGTGGAATATAAAACCTCAAGATATACTTCCAAACTCGATTGTCGTGGTATTCCGTCTTGGTTCTCTAAAAAGACGGTGCCGTCAAAATGTTGTAGTTATTTTTATTTCGTTTAGGTAAGCATTGTACACGAAAAAAGCTTCTGAGGCACGCTTTAATCCTTTCACCACACTTCTTTATATATATATATATAGATATATATAAAAAACCCCCATTAAAATATTTTAATAGAAGTCTTGCAATGTAGGTTAATTGAAATAGTTTAAATGGTTCGATGTAATATTAAAACGCAAAAAGAAGGAAATGTTGACTGGGGGTTTAAACTTTATCATTAGTAATTCCTCCTTACTTTAACCTTTAATAAATTCTTATTTTTTTTTTCTAAATTACCATTAAAAATCTATTAAAAATAATAGTGTTATTGATTTATTAAAATGTAATTTTACGGCCATAACTTTATAAGAACGCCATCATTTTGCTGCACGATGTAAACTTTGAGCAAAGTTTCATTCGATGTATAATGTGTTAGCAGTTTCTTGTCATATTCTCTCTATAGACATTAGCGAGTGAACTGAGGTTTTCAAGCAAAAACCATTACCATTTACCATTTTGGTAAAATGGCTAAAATACGAATTACTAGTTGACTAGAGACTTTGTCTCAGATTTCAATAAAGCACTTTCTGTTTTTTCCGTATTTTCCAATTATTTGGGAACTTTTGAAATTACCTTATTCATATTTGAAATTCTTTAAAGAGACCTTTACCCAGCCGGGACGAAAAAAATAAATTATAAATAAGTTATGCAACTGTCAACAAACGATAGTTAATTTTATTTATATAACTATCCTACCAAAAATAATGTTTACAAGCTTTATAAGCTTTGCTTAGTTTGGGGCTAGATGGCGCTGTGTTAAATATAAAGTAAGATTTATTTATTTTATATTTTATAATCGCTAGTCAGACTAGGGAAGAGCCAGTAATACCTACAGCTCATAAAGTTATAATCGGACAAGTAGCTCACTAAACTGACACTAAACTGGCATAAAACTGGTGAAACAAAGACTAATCATGGCGCTATTAAAACCTGAGACGAAGCACTAATCTTTGGAACGCGGCATGTACCTAACGCCACGTTTTTCACTTTAATTGTCCATCATTTTACGTTATAGCGGAGATGTGGCGGACGTCAATGTACGGAGATAGGTAAAACAAAATGATTTTTAAATCCTTCCGGCCCCACGGCACAACTGCTACGCTCAACTAATTGTGCCGTGGGTACTTTAAGTTCCCTTCTACACAACTAGTTGGTCCGTTCTGGAAAAAATATTAGCCCAACCGACGAAAAAGAGAATTTTTGGTTCTTCCGTGGGTGCTGTTGAGACACAACTGATGGATTCGTTGGGAATAAAAATATACTAATGGCCCAATTAAATGTATGTATAACTATTAGAACTCCCCGTGACTTTGTTCGTGTAATGTTTTTTCATACAAACTTCAACTACTCGTTTTAAGAAGCCTTTTCTTAGTGCACTTAAAGAGTTAGATAGGAATCTATGTAGCTTTCTAGCTTCAGGACAAATTGCCGGGTGCTGCTAGTATTTTTCTTCTTTTCAATATATAAAACTCTTGCGTTAGACTGACTGACTGGCTGATAGATTGACTTAGAAAAGTCCTAGAGAGCTGCAATTTATAAATAAATATATATATTGGTGGACAATTATTAGATGTAAACAGGTCAATGATGATGATGATGATGGTGGACAATTAAAACAACGCCATCTAGCCCCAAACTAAGCAAAGTTTGTATGTGAAAACCAGTAATTGATTAATAATATACTTTTTTTAAGTAAATACATGCATAGAATAGATATTAGAGATTAGAAAAAACAATTGTGCTCATCACACAAATGTTTGTCCTGGGCTGGGATCGAACCCACAACCTACAGCGCTGAAGGCAGGGCTACTACCAACTGAACTGTGAGGCCAGACAAAGTTTAAGCGTAGGTTCTAGGTCTAGAGACACAAGAAAAGAATCAATAAAATTCTTCTTGATGAATTCTAACACAAACTCAAAATGAATTTCTCGTAGATAACATACCCGATAGTGATTCCAGTCGGCGCTCGACGTCAGTCGCACTGGTGGTTAGCTGGCGTCGCGGTTTCGACTGTCTAGAGCCGAATAATTCGGTTTTAGCTCGGAGTGACATAATTATAGAAAGATTTGTGGTCCGCATGGAGTCTAGCGAACGAACAATGGTACTACGATATTGCTTACTTGGTGGAACTGCACACAAATAACTGCCGGGAAAACCCTAAAAATAGCCCTTTTCTATCTATATCTATATAAGAGCTTAACCTGACTGACTGACTGACTGACTGACTGACTGACTGACTGACTGACTGACTGACTGATTGATCATCGCCGAGCCGAAACCGCTGAAGATAGAAAGCTGAAATTTGGAAGGTGGCTTCCTTTTATAACAAAAGCACCCACTAAGGCGGGATTTTTGGAAATTCCACCTCTAAGGGGGTGAAAAAGGGTGAAAACGTTAGTATGAAACTTTTTAACGCGTGGAGCGATTTTCATGAAACTTTGTTTGTGCACTGTAAATATAAAATGAATGAACATGTGTTTCAGGATTTTTCAATATAATCTTCAAAAAGGGGTCAAATGTGGGGTCAATGTTTGTATGGGAACTTTTTAACGGGTGGTGCGATTGGTCTGAAATTTTGTTTGTGTACTTTAAATGCAAAATAAATGAATACGTGTTTCAGGGTTTTTCAATATAACCTTTAAAAAGGGGTAAAATGGGGTGTCAACGTTAGTATGGGAACTTTTTAACGGGTAGTGCGATTGGTCTGAAACTTTGTTTGTGTGCTGTAAATGTAAAATGAATGGACACCTGTTTCAGGATTTTTCAATATAACTCTTAAAAAGGGGTCAAATGGGGAGTCAATGTTTGTATGGAATTTTTTTAACGGGTGGTGCAATTGGTTTGAAACTTTGTTTGTGTACTGTAAATGCAAAATAAATGGACACCTGTTTCAGGATTTTTCAATATAATCTTAAAAAAGGGGTCAAATGTGGGGTCAATGTTTGTATGGAAACTTTTTAACGGGTGGTGCAATTGGTTTGAAACTTTGTTTGTGTACTGTAAATGCAAAATAAATGGACACGTGTTTCAGGATTTTTCAATATAATCTTCAAAAAAGGGTCAAATGTTGGGTCAAAGTTTGTATGGGAACTTTTTGACGGGTGGTGCGATTGGTTTGAAACTTTGTTTGTGTATTGTAAATGCAAAATGAATAGACACGTATTTCAGTATTTTTCAGTATAACCTTCAAAAAGGGGTCAAATGGGGGGTCAATGTTTGTATGGGCACTTTTTAAAAGGTGGTGAGATTGATTTCAAACTTTTTTTGTGTACTGTAAATGAAAAATAAATGGACACCTGTTTCAGGATTTTTCAATATAATCTTCAAAAAGGGGTCAAATGTTGGGTCAATGTTTGTATGGGAACTTTTTAACGGGTGGTGCGATTGGTTTGAAACTTTGTTTGTGTATTGTAAATGCAAAATGAATAGACACGTATTTCAGTATTTTTCAATATAACCTTCAAAAAGGGGTCAAATGGGGGGTCAATGTTTGTATGAGCATTTTTTAAAGGGTGGTGAGATTGATTTGAAACTTTGTTTGTGTACTGTAAATGAAAAATAAATGGACACGTGTTTCAGGATTATTCTAAATAACCATCAAAAGGAGGTCAATGTTTTTGTATGGGAACTTATTAAAGGGTGGTGCTATTGGCCTGAAACTTTGTTTGTGTACTGTAAATACAAAACGAATGGACACGTGTTTCAGGATTTTTCAATATAACCTTCAAAAGGGGTAAAATGGGGTGTCAAAGTAGTATGGGATTTTTATGAGTTGCTTGATGTGTTTAAAACTCAGTTTAGATATTTTATGTGAACGAAGTCGCGGGCGGAACAGCTAGTTTCCCATACAAACGTTTTCTAAATAAAATGTAGAGTCAATTTGAACTTTATTACTACATACTTAATAAAGTTCATAAGAGGTTAAGAACAATTATTATTCACAATTTATTATTATTATTTCCACTTTAAAATATGCATCCAAACTTCAAACGCTCGTTGCACCTAAAAAGTTAAGAACAAATAATATTCACAATAGCTTATTATGTCCACGTTCAAATATACAGCGGATTAAGCTATTTCGTACCTAACCAGACCCATTTTTCGTCATTTTTAGCGCATCGTAGGTAAATACGTATTTATATGAAAATGTATAGGACTGTCCAGTTTTTATTGGCTAGTTTTAAAGATGAATATATGAGCTTTAATTTTATAACATAACATATTTACAGTTGTGATTCCTGGTTCTTTAAATGGTATCTACAAACCATTGATTTTTGTAAATACACCCTTAAAAATCTATCGTTGAAATGCGGTGGTACAGTAGCTACTACATGAACGAAGTGACTTACCGCCACGCTGTTCTTCGGACAAGTAAAACCTCTTTATGTAACGCTCCCCGCGCCCCCCTCCGCCCGCCTCGCCCTACCCCGCCACAGAATAAATATAAAACTAGATTACAGAAGTTTCATTCAAAAACGTACTGAAATAGATTGGTGAAGGCGTTTATTTGGGAAGTTGTCTACGACCAAAAGGCATTGAAAATTTAAATATATAGCAATTTTGATTTTGATACTTTTATTTACAGTAATTCTGATAAAAAAAGTTTTAAAACTATTGTGGCGCGAAATTTTTCACCAAAAACGGTTAACCACTGCAAATGAAACACCCTTAAAATTTCAAATATCTACAACCAGCAGTAAGCTATGCGTTGCGCCTGTCAGTCAAGGCCAAGATTCTTATAAAAACTTTGTATTAATTTTAAAAACATAATTTTCAAGCTATAATAAATCTAAAGTCAGTGGGATAGAACTTGTTTTACATTGTGAAACCATTAAGAGTGACGCAGGCGCCGACTGAGTAATGCACTAGTTCGTCCGACCTCAGAACATACATTTTCATTGAAATCTTGGTTCTAGAAAGTTCCTTGGTTTATAGATGAGACGTCGAATACTGAGGAAATAATTTCAAAATTTAAATCGGACTATTTATGTGCTTTAATGATATAAATTAAGTAGTACCTAAATGTGCTCTGTTCTTTGGTAAACGACATTTTCTAAAAATGAAACCTAGCTAGATCGATTTATCACCCCGAAACCCCCTGTATTATTCATGTAAATTTCTTATTTAGTACATTGAGCCCGAAACTGAAGTAATGGTAGTCCTTTTGTTTCTTTTCCTAATGGTAAACCTTTGGTTTTTTTAATACCGAAGACCACTTATAAAAAATACTGGTGGTGTAGTGGTAGCACCCCTGCCAAACGGTCTGAAGGTCGTGGGTTCAAATCTGGGAGTGCACCAATGAGTTTTGCTATTCGAAAAAATTACAGTCGTGTGCCTAAGTTTAGTAGCGATCCTTGTGATTTTATTGAATAAAATATATTTTGGTTATAATGTCCCCCTAGTATCAGTAGTCCAATGATGCTGATATAATTCCACTTTTATTTGACGGCATTTTTGACTTTTTGGTTACTACCACATGTAATACTTCAAATTTTCCGATGTGTTTTGTTGAAAATTTGTAAGCATGTCCCAACTTCATTACTCAAGTGACAATGGACCGCGCGATATTAGCAAAGTTTCCGCTAGGCCTGACTATCGCATCGCGAACTTTCATAAAGATATATTGCGGTTCGGGAATAAGATTTTGGTAACTTGTAGTTGATAAAGCATTATCATCAGTGGGTGACGTGACCGCGATTTTAAGCAGGGTTTTAGAGATCAACAATGTTGTGTGTAAATTAGATATTTTGTGAACGTAAAACGCAAAAAAACGTAGAAACGTAAAAACTCATTTAAAAACTTTTACGTTCCTCAGTTTGTATTGTGTGTAACATTGTAGTCCTGGCTTTAACAATTGTTTATTTATTTTCCTTATAATTATGTAGGTAAGAACCTTATTATAAAATTAAATTTTAAACTGTCCAAATAAACTTCAAATATATTTATATTTATACAAAAAAGTATAATCATGACTGTAATCCCCAGGCTCATAAGTTAGTATTAAAGAGTTGTCATAAGTTATTTATATAGTATTTTTGCAAGTAGCAATGGGCTTGCAACCTGTCATGTACGGTATACTAGCTACTGTTGAAAATGTAGGCATGTGTCAAATATCATGTTAGTATTAATATAGCCTTATGTATTCGTACCTATAAATATAAATATTGATAGTAAGTACCTACTACAATATATCTTTCGTAACCTTCCAAACTCCAAAAAGATATCTGTTTTACGACTTTGTCTAAAAGAGAACAAAGTTTTGAAACACAAAATAAACTGTAACATTTTTCGTGACGCTGAAATTAAATCATCGTTCCAAAGTCGTTCAAACCCACCAGCGCTCAACTATCGACTTCAGTAGGGCTGACCCTTATTTTAAAAAGTAATAATCACAAAAATAAAGGACATAGTTTTCTACAGCACAAAGAGAATGATGCATTTCTTCTTTACTTATGTACATTTAAAAATAAATAGTTAGTTCTTAACAAAGGTGAGTTATGAGTAAGTGGCAACCCTAGGGCCGCAAGAGATTCTTGTGTAATAATATTTTACTTCAGCATAAAGTGCAGTTCTCACACTATCGCCTGGCTGTCTTCCAGATGTACTTATCTAGAACTTTCGGAAGAATTTCAGGTTCTGAACATATTTTTGTATTGTGTACACAGCTGGAGGCACATTAAATACTAGGCGTCCTACTTTAGAACTATACAGGGCGTCCCACGCCTATGCCACATGAAGGGAAAGTACCCTGAATATTTAAGATGGAACATTTTACTGAAAGAAGACATTATTTGAATTTTAAAAACAATATAAACTGCATGCATAGATTTTTAAATAATGACATGGTTGAACCGGAAATCGAACCCGTTACACGAGAAAAATAATCACCTGTAGCTTTATCATACCGATCGAAAGGCTTCGTCATAAGGATTATTTTTTGCTAAATAACATAGTCAGAAATAAAAGGAAGACCATGAATTTTAACATTTCATGTGAAATTTTGTTCATAAATGAAAAGTTGACATAGCCCTAAGGACCAAGTGAAGACATACAACTAACATTATCATACGTACCTATTACTAATAAATGTACCCGCTTGAGAAGTACGCATTATTTCCCTATTATAATTTAAGTGCATGAAAAAAATATTTAAAATGTTTATATTGTTTTTAAAATTCAAATAATGTCTTCTTTCAGTAAAATGTTCCATTTTCAATATTCAAGGTACTTTCCCTTCATGTGGCATAGCCGTGGGACGCCCTGTATAATATGGATGTGTGGGGTTACACGGTTGGACAGAATAAGGAATGAGTACATATGTCAGGGGAAGTTTCAAAGTGGCGCCTGTTACTGAAAAGATGAGGAGTGCTAAATTAGCATGGACACGTGATGAGGAGGGATGAAAACCATGTCACCAAATAAGTTATGGGTATGAGTGTATCTGGGTACGCAAGTAGAGGAAGGCCAAAGAAAAAGTGGTTTGATTGTGTGAAAGATGATATGAATGTAAGAGGAGTAGACTCAGAGTTGACGAATGATAGGAGTGAGTGGCAGAAAAAAACATGTTGTGCCAACCCCACGCGTGGGATATGGGCAGGAGAATGATGATTACTAGCACAAAAAAAAATATTGTACCTATTTGACTGGCCTAACAGCTCAGTTGGTAGTAGCTCTGCCTTCTGCGCTGTAGGTTGTGGGTTCGATCCCCACCCAGGATAAACATTTGTGTGTTGAACGCAGATGTTTTTTCTGAGTCTGGGTGTTATTATGTATTCTGTTACTGTACTCGTATTTACCTGGTTCCCATAAAAGTCAAAAGTCAAAATATGTTTATTTTCAATAGAATCACAGGGATCACTTTGAAACGTCTTACATACTAGGTGAGTCTAGGTGCCAATTCCAGTCCTATCCCCAGTGCGAGAAGAACTGACAAGAAACTCGCTGGGCCCTAGCGCTTTTTTGTATGATCCTCGTTAATTTTGTAAGGAATACCTAGCAGAGTTGGAGCTGATTCATCACAAGCTTTTTTATCATCTAAGTACTCTGATATTTTATAATAAGCTTTTCTAGACAGTTTCTGTTTAATTACATTTTTGAATTTTCCAATTGAAAAATCAAGCATGTCACTTGGGGTCTTGTTAAAGAAGCATAGTACATGCTTTGCTTAGTTTGGGTGGCCAGGTGGCGTTGTGTAAAATGTCCATCAATCGTATATATTTGCAGAATAGCATAATCAAATGAATGACAAAATATTCCCGTATCGCATTATTTCCATTACAATTAAGAACAGATGATCTGAATGTTATTGCTTTGTACACAAGACGCCATATTTTAATTAAAATCACCTCCATTCAACTATCAACCTTCGCTTTGAAGCGATTGGTTTCATTTTAGATTCGTCGCAATCCGCTTTCACTGTTTGTATTGCGAAGCTGTTAGTGAAATTTCATTACGTTTCATTTATCAGAACATGGGCGATTTGATCACGGACTAACGGCCGTGTTTATTAGGATTGCGAAAATCAAACGAAAATAACGTGATTTTCGGGGAAATTTCCGCAAATGAACTCAACTGTACTAATTATTTGACAAAATTAAACAACATTTTATCCGTCCATTTCGATAGGGCTGTTAGCGATTTGAATATTGCATTATGCGGTTACATTATGCGGTTCCGCTAGTAGGTACCTATTCATTTTATATTTAATTCACTCGGCAAGGTCGATAACAATCTGTACATACATAAAATCACGCCTGTTTCCCGACGGGGTAGGCAGAGACCACGGATCTCCACTTGCTACGATCCTGCCTGACATACCTCTTCCTTCATTCACTCTCATTACATTCTTCATACATGCGCGTCGGTTTAGGGTACTCTGGACCTGGCCTTTCTCTAAAACGTCCCCAATATGATCGAGGTACGTACGCTGAGATCTTCCCCTTCCAATTGTCCCATTCACACTCACCTTATGCACCTGTTTCGTCAAAGTTCTTTCATCCATACTTTCTACAAACCATCTTAAACCTTTCTCAATTTACATCACTACGTCTTCTTTCTCTCCACAACGTTCTTTTATCACACCGTTCTTCACTCTATCATTCAAAGTTAAACCAAACTAGCTCTCATTATTCTTAAAACATTAATTAATTACAATAGTAAAGCTCAGTTAAATATCCATCTGGCTTATTGTAGCACGTTGTAGCCGGCGAGGCTGCAATACAACATAAAAATAAAAATTCACGCCAAAAAAAAAGTGGAACCAAAACAAGTTGATACTTAAAACCGTGGCCGGTAGGTCGAAAGTTCCCGGGCATATTTACATGATTGTAAATTTTATTGCACCCGCAAATAATTTCGCTTTTACATCGATCATAAAACATATTTATTCATGACGCAGCGAATAATAAAACTCACGTTTTTCGAATAAAAGCCGATGAAGAAATAAAAATCATCCTTGTGCTTACAATAACATAAAGTTTACGAATGTTAGGCAACGGTACACTGTGAGTGTATCGCCGTCACTCCCTAGGGCCTACCGCAAGCTCTTCGGGCAATATCAAAGTAATATTACGTACCATCCAATACTACATCCACATTCATATCTAACACTCTCCTCGTCTTATGACATTCATCTCTCCTCATAACATGCCCATACCAAGCTAACCTATTACTCTACATCTTTTCAGTCACCGGGGCGCCACGTTCAACCTTCTTATAATAATACTCATTCCTAATTTTATCCATCCTTGTCACTCCACACATCCATCTCAACATTCTGATCTCCGCCGCATGCACTCTTTTCTCATCCGTTCCCTTGGTGGATCAACACATAATTTTACAAAATAGCATTGTAAGTAGCTATAAAGATTTTCACTGCCCGGAATATTATTATTATTCACTTACATTGATGTAAGTTCTAACAGAGATTTATTGAAGAATTGTAACAAAGTACACTCACACCTCATCTGACACCAGCAGAGTCGATCTATCATTCAAATACAATTAGGCACGCGAGCGCTAGCCTTATGAATGAGTGAATAATCTTTATGGCCCGGAAGTGACGTAACTCATTTCCCCCTAAACAAGGGAAATGTGGGAACACGCAATATTTCCGATTTACTGAGAAGCGGAGCCCGTTTTGTAACCAACTTCAAAGAAAATAACGTTTATGTACCATACAATAAAACAGAAACAACTACTTACCTACAGTTTGAATAGTTTTAAAAGTTACACAAGATTAAATTCAAGTAAAAACATTAAAAAAAAATAATTAAAAAAAAAATAAAAATATGATCACGACTGTAATCCCCGGGCTCGGTAGATATCTCCTCAGATCTTTGGTTACTTAGATCTTTGAGGATATCTAAAGGGGGTAGTCAGAGGCAAGTCCAAACATGACATTTGGTACATGCCCACATCTTGCACAGTAGTTAGTATTCCGTACGTGACAGGTTGCAAGCCCATCGCCGCTTATAAGAATACTAACCTATGACACACACCTTCGAATTATTGGTTCTAGGGTATGCCGGTTTCCTCACGATGTTTTCCTTCACCGTTTTAAGAGCACTGGCATTGCGCACATAAATTTTTCGAACGGAAAAACTCATTGGTGCACGACCAGGTTTGAACCCACGACCTTCGGATCAAGAGGCCGGGATGCTACCACTGCACCACCAGCGCTCTTAAAACATCAAACACATACAAATACTAGAAGTAAAATCAAAACAGTGATAACTGCAATACGTAGTTAAGAAACTAAGTATAAGAGCCAGCCCCCTCCAAAGAGCAAGAGGAGAACAATTATTTTTCACTAGCTGTACCCGCGACTTCGTTCACGAATGCCGTTTACACCCATCCCTACCCCTACTTAAGGCATACTAGTGGTCCGCCCCGGCTTCACACGGGCATTTATATAGGTATACATGGTCACGACTGTAATTCCTAGTATGGCATATTAGGTAAAATATTGTATCATATAGACAAAATTTGCTCTAAGCTAGTTTACTTTTTGGGTAAAATGCAAACGTTTGTACGTTTGTTATACCGACCGGCAGAAAGCGGTCGTCTTTCCCCAAGATCCACAAAGTACATCCGCTTCCGTTGCGGGAGACAGCTGCACACTTCATCAAAACTTATTTCTTTACTCGAGTTGGTAACTTAATCAGTGCCGCTAAGATTGATATAAGTTTTCGGAAAATACAATAACAGTTGGTTTCCGTTTGTGAATTATTCAGTCTGTGGCCGATATTGAACCTTTTTACAAATAGCGCGGAACCCAGCGAGTTGCTTGTCAGTTAGGAATGTAATCACCAAAAATTCTGCGGATCTTTAAAGGCGTAAATACGCCGGTCTCCATAGAGCCTAAATATTTGCGGATTATTCCTATTTGTCCCTCTGCTCTGTCCCCTTGGGGTGAAAGATAGGATTAAAACGTTCTATTTGTCCCTCTCTTGGTAATGAGGGGACAGATAGAACTGTTATTATTTGATAAAATTCCACCTGTTCCCTTATTAATGATGAAGGGTAGAGACAGGTATAATATTTTCAATTAATAAAATGTCCTCTCATAATAAGGGAGACATTATAACGTTTTAGTCCCATCTGTCACCCCAAGGGGACAGAGCAGGGGGACAAATGGGATAGTCCGTCTGGTCGAAGTAACGGGGGACCCCAGAATTAGCTCATATTTGGCTCATCATTGCCATTCAACGTGGTAATGCCAACGTCTTGGGGACGCTTCCCTCTGGCAGTGATCTGGATCAGTTGAGCTATCTATATCGTTCGTAACGGCTCTGGATAGCTTAAATGTTTAACTTGTAATTTCATCATCATAATCCGCAGTCCAACTTCATCCACTGCTGGGTATAGGCCTCTCTTTGTTAGCCTCATCCAGGTCTGGGCGACGGATGCTGTCGTCAGCCCATCTCGCTAGCGGACGACCAACGCACCTATTTCCGGTTCTTGGACTTATAATTTACTAGCTTCCGCCCACGGTTTCACCCGCGTGGTACCTTGAAAACAAAATCAAACTTTCATCCCCCTTGGGAGTACAATCAAAATCCTTTCTTAGCATTTTTGGCATGCATGTTTTGCATGTTATGACGTAGGCATCCCTACGTCATAACATGCAAAACATGCATGCCAAATTTCAGCCCGATCCGTCCAGTGGTTTGGGCTGTGCGATGATAGATCACTATGTCAGTCAGTCAGACACCTTTGAGTTATATACTCCTATATTTAATAGATAGATATCTGTGTATTTCTGAAAATAAATCACCCAATTTATGTGGTACTGAAACTTTCAGAGCGACGTGAGCGCCGGCGAGCTGTGACGTGAGCGTCGCTGTTCCGCCTCGAAGAGCATGTATGCCGCTGAAATTACAGGCACATGACATCATCTTATTCCTCTTTTGATCCTGAAAGCACTGGTCTAGTAGTTATGCCCCACTTTCAAAATTACGTGGGTTCAAATCTACCAATAGGTTTTTTTTTCATAAATGTGTTTTCCAACATTTAACACAGCTTAAGGTGCTGGGACGCTCTTTAACCCTTTCACCACACTAGTTGGAAGAGAGATAAAAAAGAAGAAAAATGTAAGAAAGATGAAAGATAAGAAGAATCGTATTTCTAAGGGAAAACAAGGAAAAGTTCTAAAAAATATTTTTTTTGATTGTTTCATGATGACTTTACTTTGTTTTGCATCAATCAGTAAAAACCACAGAAATCTAAAATAAGGCACCTTATTCTTTGTGGTAAAAACGTACATTGCTTTAAATTAAAAAAAATATTTCTTTAAAAATATTTTTCTTTTAATTTATTTTGGTAGTATATTGTTGTATTAGCTCCATATGCGCAAAGTGAATAAGCAAGTAAATAAATACTTAAAAAAACCTAGATTTAACTTTTAACATGCTTAAAGTTAGTTCTGTAGTGACATGACGCAAATACTATGAGCCCGAGACGCCCGCGGCGCCGGCGCAGGCCCGGCTCTCGTTACTAACTAGCTACAATAAAACGGACAAAACAACCACTCGCAGACAGATAGCTCACTACAATGGTTACGAATGCTTGATAGAGATGACGAATGCTTGAGATGAGGATTCACGAGTGTTTGCGGTAAGTATACCAAAATCCGATGCAAGCTACTCTGCCGCCGCTTAGGCTTCGTTCTAAAACTGTGCACAGGCATCTATTTTTTTAATTTGTCAGTGGATAACTTTTAAGTGCTGAAATCTCTTTCGGCGCTCGGTGGAGCAACACCAGTGCGGAGCGAGTCAATGGTCCTGGGGATGCTTCGTGCAGAAGCGAAACACGAGTCGAATTTCTATTTGACATTGTGTTGTTAAGATCATTAGATAATAGTTTAGCGGGAAAGTATTAGATATTTCCGTCCTTTTCAGTATTTGTAATGGATTTCCGCAAAGTCACGTCTGAATCAATTTTACTTTGAAGTGAACTATCTGTACCGAGCTCCGACGAACGGTCGCTAAAAACAAACATGGAAGTTAATTACGCAGCGACGCGCTCAGGTTTTTGCCGCTAGTATCCGGCGGAAGTGCATGGCTTTACTCGGAAAGGCTTTGAAGCGTTTTTGTTGCTTTATTTCTACGAGTCATAAAACCTATTACGTTTGGAGTTTATATTAAAGTCGTGTATCGATGCCGTCGCTTAGTAAAAGTCAATAATATAAATTGAATATGCATCGCTCGTTCTGTTTCTAATTTAATATTCATCGCTCGCCGTGTACACAGCTCAATAAAACGTGTTTACGACCGAGCGGCGATGTAAAGCGTAGCAAGCCGACAATGAATTACTGCCATCCGATGTGATCGCGCATTGAGGGGACTTTGGGCCGCGCTCTGCACTTTGCATATTACCGTATAGGGCAAGAAGCTTGAGATTATCTATACTAATATTATAAAGAGGAAAACTTTGATTGTTTGTTTGTTTGTTTGTTTGAAATGAATAGGCTCCGAAACTACTGAACCGATTTGAAAAATTCTTTCACCAATGTGTAGAATGAACTTTCAGGATGAACATAGGCTATATTTTATGTAGGTACTTCGCGGGCGACGCCGCGTGCAGGACACGTAGTAGGACGTCCGAACATGACATGGCACATGCCAACATTTTGGACTGTAGTTAGTATTCCGTTGGATATTAAGTTTTGATATAAGCAAGCTTTCATACTAAAACCATTGTGTTAGAGATTAGCTATTTAGCTGCTAACGTTTGCAGGGAGACTGGAATAGAAACCATTTTCATGTTACGTATAATATTCCTAAAACATCTAGGCTACGTTCTCGTGGCGGGATCGCTCCATTACGCTTTAAAGCGCTCGCCACTCGCGGTAAATTGATGGAAGCGCTGCAGCGCTGGACGAGCACCAGGCAAGCGGGTGTGCATGTGAGAAACTATCAAACATTTTACATTGTATCATACATTTTACACTGTATCATACAATTTTAACTATTTACGCGTGAAGTACGTAGATATACATGGGTATTTATACCAAAAAGTATCAAAAAAATGACTAGTGTAAGTACAATCCACGGATAATGTAGCTTCACTTATCCTTCTAATATTATAAACGTGAAAGTTTGAATGTACGGATGTTTGTTACTCTTTCACGCTGAAACTATAATAGCACATAGGCTACTTTTTATCCCGGAAAATGTACGGTTCCCGTGCGATAGAATCGTTTTGTTTTTCAAGGTACTAAAGAAAGCTAGTGTGTGTACAAATTCATTATCACAAGCAACCTCAGTTTATGAATCAAACTGATTATCACAGAGCACTGGCCTAAGTGGTACTACTGGCCCCAAGTTTGGTCGTAGATCGAATCCCGTCGTGCACCAATAAATTTTTCTGTTCGAAAAATATTATGGGCGTTATATCAATACTATTTAACGGTGAAAACATCGCGAGGAAGCCGACATGTTCCTAAAAAGTTCAAAGAATATAAAAGGAGTCTAAGGCTCACCTTCACCACACTAGTTTAAAAGAACTAGCGATATGTTATGAAGAAGAAAACGTAGAAAGAGCATCAAATTGATTCTTAAAGTGAAGTTATGTAGGTAATATACACACTGACTAATCAACATCTAATTCTAATTTACAAACTTTTGATACCGTAAGCGAAATTCATCACCGCATGTCTGCTCCATCCTAACTCATAAGACTTTACTGTTCACACACCGCAAGACATGGCGTGCTAAATGACTTATACCGACCACAAACTATTCCAACCCTTGACTCCCCGGCTTAGGATTCAATATCCCGTGATGGAAAATAGCTCATCCTTACGCTCAAACTTCGTATTTCTGTGATCCCTATCTCGGTGGGTTATGGTCGGTATTGGATTGGGTTTGTTGCATTGTATAGTGCTGAACGGCGTTTCATTATTCTGGCATGTGGTGAAATTTAGTGTGTATTAGCGATTGTAATCCTTGACAAAGATGATGATGAGACAGGCTGTTGCGTGGAACTGGGCTCGGTGCTAAAGAATTTAAGCCAATCGCAGCGAGTTTGCAAAACAACTATTCAAATAGAAAATTTAGAAATTGAATGCTTTCTGATCTGTGCTGATCTCCCAGAAATAACAATTTCAATTCATATAACTTCCAAATTTATCAAATGTCCAACGCTTATCTACATAAAATGCAATATCTGTTATGAATATAAGTTTATCAATATTTAATTTCACTCATTAGTTTATTTTTGGAAGTTATTAATGTTATAAAAATGAAAGACTTTTATTATATTATTATTATATCCTCATTTAGTAAAAGTTCTCATTAAAGTCGATATAATTATACGAGTATTATCGTCATTTATAATAATAATGGTAATGAGTTTTCGAGTTTAATTGAACTAATTTGGTCTATAATCTAACACGATTTCAATAAAATTTCATCAATATCGCAAATTTAAAAAAGTTTGTATGTCTGTTTTGTACCGAGAAAAGAACCGAGTTTATCTCTAAAGAATATTTTAGGATAAAGTTATGTAAAGAATTTGTATAAGCATTACATTGTCTCGAGAAAGTATTGTAAGGAATTTGCTAAATGAGATCTAGTCAGACGAAGGCAGAGTCGCAAACAATAGTAAAAACCTGAAGGTTAACATATATAAATAAAGCGGATTAGTGTTCGGTTGCCAGATAGGGTTTGGCCATCAGTCAGCTTCAGCCATGTTTCCCGCGGAACTAGTCGTAGTGCTCGCCAGTTTCCACCTCGCCGACTGCTTCTCTACAAGCAATCCTCAGTTTGGACTCAAAACTCTACCACATAACGTCAAGACAGCTGCCACCGCGAATGTATCTGCCTTCGATCGTCAAGAAGAGAAGTGGATAGAACTGCCGGTAGATCATTTCAACGCCAGCGACAAACGCGTGTTCAAGTTGAAATACTATCAAGAAACGGAAGGGGCCCCTGGCGCACCGATTTTCTTTTTCATTGAATTATTACCAATGTATGACAGTTTTGCCAAATCAGAGTTTATGCTTAACATGGTGAGCGAGACCGGAGGAGCCTTGTTCTCACCTGAACATAGGTATTACGGCACGAGTCAACCGTTTGATATTGCTACAACTGAGAACCTTAAATTTCTTAGTTCCAGGCAGGCTTTGGCTGATTTTGCCATGCTGCTGAAAGAAATCAAGTCTTCGCCTCGATTCAAGTCGTCACGTGTCGTAGCTATAGGTGGTCTGTATGGAGGGAGCCTGGCGTCGTGGATGAGACAACTGTACCCAGATCTGGTTGACGCCGCGGTCGCGTACAACGCTCCTGTTTTGGCAAAAACAGATTTTTTCGAGTTCTTGGAGGTAGCTGGTGACGATATTAAAAATAATGGCTTGCCAGGATGTTACGCTCTCATGTCTCAAATCTTTAAAAGCTACAAACGCCTGCTGAAGAATACGAAAAAAATAGAAATACTTAAAACACATGAAAACATTTGCAACTATACAAACATGAACAATGAAAGGAATCAACAATGGTTCCTAGAATCAGTCGTTGAAAAATTGACACATGAAATTGTAGATGGACGCTTTGGAATAACAGATATGTGTCGATATCTGCCGTACTTTACTAATAGATGTGACGATTACTTATGGGACGAAGAACATGAATGTTGTGACTACAGGTTAAACTTTGGGATACAAAAAATAAGAGAAGACAGAAATAAACTGGCATGGTTTTACCAACGATGTACAGAATTTGGATTCATAAGAACTGCTAGAAATACCCCCCCATTTACTGTGAATTTACCGAAAGGGCTTTACTATAAAATTTGTAAAGGGCTCTTTGGGGCCGACTTTGGCGCAGCGCGAGTTGAAGAAGGAGTGCGGAACACCAACCAGATGTATGGTGGCCTTCGCCCTAACGTCACCAAAGTCGTGTTCGTGAACGGAGGTTTGGACCCTTGGCATAAACTAAGTGTTGTGAAGGACTTGTCTCCTGACGCACCGGCTATATTTGTGCCAAAAGGAGGTGGTTTTATGGATTTTTGTTTGCACTTATACAAGTTGAATTCACCTTATTCGAAAGTGGCGGATAATTTAAAAACCATTGTAAAGAAATGGATAGAAGTACCTTGACAGATTTATTCAGTTCTGAATAACAATAAAGACAAAAAAAATAATTTTACATATTTTCTAAATTGGGCAATCTGGACAAAAATAACAGTACCTACCTTTTTTTAAACCGTTTTTACAATGTGAAAACTAACAATTCACAGTCCACAGTATATTATTTTTGTCTCTCATCGATGAATAAATAAAAACAGAGCATTGCCTTTTAATTTACCTTCTTAACTGCCTTCCTAAAGGAATCTCTATTGTCTACATCACCTGCATTAAAAACACAGCAACCTCCCATCAAAATGATGACCACGCTGAATTGTGCTTAAGTCACTTTATACCTATCGCACAGCTACTTTACGAGTTTCTATTTTATATTCCTTGTAGCAGCGAGCCGCGTTCCGGTCGAATTTTTTACGAATAAATCCCTTAAGATTCGTTACAAAGAGTTTCATTTGCATCTGGACTGGGAAAGAGATCTCTCCCTGCGAGGCCACGAACCTAGCGGGCTCTCACCGCACAGGTGGAAAAATATCACGACGATATTTATTTTTCAGTGTATCTCTCT